>JANJGN010000005.1:194974214-195046237 GCA_026770705.1 Isurus oxyrinchus
GGTGTGGGGGGGGGGGGGGGAATCGAGAGGGTGGAGGGTGGTATTGGGAGAACCGAGAGGGGAGAGGGTGGGTGTGGGGGGGGGGGGGGGGGGGGGGGGTCGAGAGGGTGGAGGGTGGTATGGGGGGGATCGAGAGATGAGGGAACCGAGAGGGGAGGGGAAGGGGGTGGGGACAGAGGGGGTAAGGCGGGGAGGGAGAGAGAGAGGAGAGGGGGGGGACTAGAGAGGGAGAAGGGGGTGACAGAGAGAGGGGGAGAGGAGGGGGTTGTAGGTCATGCACCCTGGGGTAGAGGGGTGTTGGAGTGAGAGAGTGGGGAGGAGCGTGAGAGATGGGGGGAAGAGTGAGAGAGAGAGTACAAAGTGGGGGGGAGGAGAGAGTGAGAAGGAGAGTCAGGCACCCTGGGCTGAAGGGGGAGTTGGGGCAGGGTTCAGGCACCCACAGGGAGGAGGAGAGGGGGCAGACAGGGCTTAGGCATGCGTGCGGAGAGGGGGGTGGGTCTCGGGCACCTGCATGGAGAGAGGGTGGAGCTCAGGTACCCACAGGACTGGGGAGATGGGATGGGTGTCAGGCACCTGTGCAGAGTGAGGGTCTGGCACCCACGGGAGTGTGGGAGGAATGGAGAGGCAGGGCTTCTGGTACCCGTGTTACATGAGGTGGTCGAGCACCCCAGGGGAGAACAGAGAATGAGTGGGTGCGGGATGTGGGGTTCAGGCATGTGGGGGGTAGAGAGAGTGGGGTGTCAGGTATTTTGGGTTGTGGGGGAGGGGGGAGCTGGTAGGAGGTCAAGCACCCTGGGGACGGGGAGGAGTGTGGGGTGATTCAATCCCCATACCGGATGTTGTACTTCATGGAAGCCTGCCTCACCTTGCTGCATGCTTGTGGAGTGGTGTCTCCTAAGTTGTCTGAACAATTTTCTCTTACTAATGGTGAGAGATGCCTATGGTACATCATTGGAAAGCTAATTACCTTAGAGTGAGTGGTGCCAGACCTGCTATACTGCACTGCTGTGCTCAATATGAAAGAGAAACTTGCATTGAACTGCGCCCCCGAAATACATAGTACTGATGTAGCCATAGTGAAAATTCACAGGCTTTTCCCAAAGGGATCTTTTAAATCATAGTTCAGATTGTAAACAATTGCTTACACTGTCGTATTGGCAATATTATTATCATGCCATAGCTAGTTACAGGTACCTCATATTCTTGTGAAAGTGGTAACCTTGGTTTTCTAAAGGTTTGGTGCGTGTTCACATATATGACAGGAATTGCTGTGTTATTGAAGCCTACTCAAAACTTGTGTAAGGAAATAATTTCCCTTCCTTTTGACCTCCACTGCTCCTTACATCTCTGGCCCAGTCAAATAAGCATTCTAGTAATTGTTCGCATTGTTGCCTGCCACCTACTTTTTGCATATGCAGTCAGTATTTCTAGCCCCTGGTTGAGCACACAGAGGAAAACCAGCTCTTTTGGGGGCTTCTGAAATATACCCCGACGCAGTGTGATTCACATCTGTGTATGCACTGAACAAACCATTATGCACGCTCAAAAAGGGTGGAATGCTATGAACACTGACACCTCCAGCAGTCCCTGGGTCTACATGTAGGAGGGCATGAGTGGAATCCCAGTGCCTCCAATCATACTGCTCAGGTTGCTGAGTTCTCTCTTGCTCTGTAACGTTGTCAAACTCTTTTTTCTGTCTCTTCCTCCTTAATGCTGAATTGCTGTAGATTTCAAAACAGTGGATCCCTGGATCATGTCCCCCAAACTTCCATAAAATTACGCCAAAGCAATAAATATGCATTTGTCCTTTGAGTTCTCCCCCCTCTTTCCTCCCCCAGCAGATTGGATTGAACATGGGCATGACAAATTCATGCCCCATTGCACCCCCATTGTAACTACAACATTTCATGTGTCATATCTGAGGCAGTTGGGATTCAATTTTCTGGAAAATGCAATCTCGGTTGCTTTGGAACCCTAGCCTTGGTTACATCTTTAATGAGGATTGTTCTTCTGTTGTACTTTGTCTTTGAGTTATCAGTTTATATGGGCAGTGTCCAAGTTTTAACAGGCATCAGTCAACTTTGCAGAGATCGGTAGGTTGTTGTGTCTGAAACAAGGAGTTCAATTCTAATAATGTGGTCCAGAACATAATTTGGATATAAATTGAATAATTGCTCACAAATTCATCTATTTATTATTTGGCAAATACATTATCAAAATTATGTATTTGCCTACACATTTAGGCTCAGATTGAGTCAGAATGGAGTTCTAGCACATTGCAGACCACTAAGTTCGGATACCACCCATCCTGGTGCAATGAATGGTCAATGTGCCTTTATGGGATGTTATGATCCCAGCTGAGGTTATCCCTGGACAAGCCTGATCCCAGACTGCAGCCCAGCTTGATAGATCCCAACTTTTAATTTGTTTGCCGAGATGCTTGGGAAAGTGGCTATTGAGCAGAGCCACTGGAGTCAGCTAATTAACTTTTAACAAAAGAATAATACATTTATTTAACAAGAAAAGATGAACTATATTACAATACTCCTTCACCCACAACTGTACCTTTACAGATATATGCAGATTTGTAAGGATAGCACAAGTTACAAATGCTATCTTATACTCTAATATTCACAGTAAGCACACAGTCCATGTAAACCAATAGACACCCTGTGGTCAGACACACCACACTCTGAAACCAAGTGACAGATGCCACCTCAACCAGATGATATGGATCTCAGACCAACTCCTTCCAGACGCTTGTCCCACCATGAGCCAACCCGGTCTCACTGAACTCCGTCTTTTGCACGAGGATTTCCAATGTCCACTCTCCAGGAACTCGCTTTGGAACCTTCTCCCAAACCGACGCCTTCTGCAAGGGTTCACCTCCAGGGCTTCGAACTTTCCTTCTGATGTTCCTCTCCTCTGGGTCACCACATGCATTCAAGCTGTCTTCCACGCACTCACTCTCTCTGACTCAGCCATCATCAGTACACCACTTTCACATGCCCATAGCAAAGAGTTACAAACCTTCAGCCGTCTCTTTGGACCTTCTTGCCTCTTGCAAGCTGTTCTCTCTTTAAATCTGCTTTCTGCAGTTTTTGCCTCTTTTTAAATCTGAAGCTTGCAGCCTTTCTGCCCCTCACTCTTAACTTCACTTAACAGGACCTTTTCCAGATTCCTGTTCTTCCTTTGACTAGAAGGTCTTCGGGATTTTCTTCTGTTCCACACCCTGGATTGTTGAGGTCTTTACTTTAGCTTGGGACCGGCTATCTGTCTCGTTTGCTACAGTCTCTCCTGGCAGCTACTTTCAAAGCCAACTGAACTCAGGCTTCCAAAATCAAACTGCTGTTTCGAGTTTATTGTGTGCATGTCCATGGGAGGGAGCTGTTTTTCTGGGGCCCCTGTTGCTAGGCAACAGCCCAGTTTCTCTACTCTTTGTTTAACTTAGCTGCAACAGTAAAACTCTCATTAAAAATGCAGGCACTTTTTAAAGTGAAACTAAAACTCAATTTGACCTTTTCTTAACACATGCAGAAATACAAATCAAATTTAAAGCATTAAAGTTAAAACTCATTCCTAACACCAACAAATACCAATATAACTTAAACTATCTCTTTTTCCTAACAGGGACACGTATCCACACTTCTCAAGCATTAACATGAAGTATGTTCTGAGATAACACAATGTTGTGGAACAGGTTTGCTGAATTATAACTTTAGAAAGTAATAATTCAAGCATTTGTCTGTACCTTCTGAAGTATGAAAGTGTATCTTAAATTGATGTCTCAAATATTTTGTATCATTTTAGTGAATTCATTACAACAATTTCACTCAGTTTGCATTCTCATCAAAAAATGTACATGTTTTAATGAAAAAGAATGATCAATTATGCAAACACTAAAAGGACAGAAAATGGCATTAATAGTGGAAGTCACTGTCTTGGTGTAATAGCATTGAACTGTAAATCACATGGCAGTTAAAATGTGAAATAAGTGTAATTTTGAAAGGTAATTCATAGTTCATTTCTGAAAAACGATTTCAGGAAGTTTGCAATAGCTTTACAGAAAGTCACTGTCAAAACATTTTTTCTCAGGATGTAAGCATGTCTAGCAATGCTGGCTTTTGTGGCCTATTACTAGTTCCCCTTTGAGAAGATAGTGGTGAACTGCACTAGTCCCCGTGTGAAGGTACCCCCACAATGTTGTTGGGTAGGGAATTCCAGGAGTTTGACCCAGTGACAATGGAGAAATGGCAATAGATGTTCAAGTTGGATTGGTTCATGGTTTTCTGAGCCCACATTTGTTCTTGGTTATAATGGGTGTGAGACACCAATCAAGATCATGCATTGAAGAGCCAAAAAAATCTATCAGCAACCTGTACTTCTAGTAAAAGGTCCCAAGGCACGTCACAGGGACATTATTAAACACATTCATCGCAAGATAATTACAGATGAGGCAGGTCATCCAGTTCATCTGAATTCACCTTTCTAAGAAGATTGTGAAATTTCTCCCCAGGCAGGAATCCAATCAATTCCTTAAATAATTCCAGGTCTTTCACCTCTACTAATTCAGTCTGGAAGTTTAATTTATCTGTTTATCACAATGCAGAGGAGAATTTTCTGATATCAATGCGAAAATTTCCTTTTACCAGTCTCCTTGCTGGGTTCTAGTTAGGTGGTCAGCATTCCCATGTCCTGCTTGTTTTCTATTACAAGTGTTTAGTTTCAAATCAGCGTCAGTCTTCGAATCCACTTTACATTAATGGGCATCTTCACCCTAGATCATTGTCAGTCTTCCATTGCAGACAATATGGTCACTTCACTATGCGACTGTCTCATTATAATGATCTTTTGCATTGAATATTATATTGTTTATATTTTAATTGTACTTATTTAGTTATTTCAATTTGTGGATGATTGGGTGTCAACCCTGGCTCAGCAGGTAGCACTCTCGTCTCTTGAGTCAGAAACTTGTGGTCTTAAGTCCCACTCTGGAGACTGGAGCAAGATTCCAGTGTGTGATTGGAGTGCTGCAATGTTAGATGTGCTATCTTTCAGGTGAGATGTTAAACCAAGATGCCTATCTTCTCAGGTAAAATGTGCTGCATAAATGAAAATTTGAGCCTGTCTCATGGCTATTCTCTGAGATAAAATATTCTGAGTGTGCTGCATTTCTTAATTGTGGGTGTGGAGTTAGTGAAATAAGCTGCAGCTTACAGCAAAATTTGTTTTTTTTTAAGCAAACAAGTTTTAAATAATTGCTGTACAGATCTTTGGAAGATGGCTATTGCTTTTAAATACATGATAGATGTTGCTTGTCAAACATGGGTGTTGTAATTCGAGGTTTTAATCTTTGGCCTTTGCATCACTTATGTTATTCTGTAAGTCTTGCCTATTGTTACATTGATTATTCTTTGCCTTATATGGGTTTTGCAATGTGGTGTTGTTTTCCAGAGTCCTAACAGCGAAGTACTGCAGAGCAGTTGGCTGTTTTGTAGGAGTAGCTCACCAAGATATAGGCTATTAATCTTCATCTAGTATGTAAATGATGTACTGCTGCTCATAACAGATGCTTTTGTAACCAAAATGATGGATTGAATTACTAACCATGCTGTTTGAGAATTCTGATTTAATGGAACTTCTGTCATACTTTTTCAAAAAAGCAGAATAGGGAATTTTAGAAATCATCACAAAAGCTAAAATTAAAATTTGTCATTGGAATTTTTAAGCTGGACTTTGAAAGATTTATATTCTCAATATCTTAAGCACTGATCTCATCGGATCTGTCTGATGAGTTAATTAATTACTTTGTGACAATGACTTAGTTTTTGATTGCAATTAAAATGAGGAACCACCTCAATGAGCAAGATGGAATAAAATGCTGGACGCAGAATGTTGGAATCTTTTGAAATTTTCCAACCATGAAAGAATTTTTGGAAAGAGCGGTGAAGAAAAACAAAGCAAACTTTCTTATAGTTCCATGTGAAATGCAACTGATGTTGCTTTGATTGTACATGATACAAGGTGTTTCAGTTTCCTTAAACTCAGCTTTATGCCGTTTATATCCTTCCAGTTTTAGGCAACACTTCTGCATTCAACAAAACATGTTCTGTTTGTGTATATCAAATGTTTTGGATCTTGTCGACTGCATTTAACTCAGTTTAATGCACCTAAAAGGTCGCAAGTTTTATTCAGGCACAAACTGATAAACTGAAATTATTACTGGCTTTTTCACACGACCTTCTATTTGTGGTATCATGGCACTGCGTTAAAGTGATTGGTTCTGCTATTTTGGGCTGTGCCTTCATATAAGGGCTTTTGATGATCAAAACATTTTTCCTATCACTTCTGCAGATTGCAGCAAGGACGGCCTTATAGAAACCTGTGCTCATCTTGTGTTACAAATCATCTGCAGGTAAACCATTTGCAGGTATATGTGCTTTTGCACACAGTTGAGAGATTTCTGCAATTTGAGCTCAGACCTGGAAGGTTTTTAAAAAGTAGTTTAATTGATTATTTCTCTGTTAGCTGTTGTATGCAAGTACTGTGCCTCTGGATGTTGCTGGGCATCGCTCTCGTGACTGCAGGACGGAGTCAAAGGTTAATGAGGAGAAAATATGCTGCGCTACACACACAGGTATCTACTGAACAGAGCAAAATCCATATTCCACAGACAGCGCTGCTTGGTGTTATGTGCAGCAGTACTTCAGTAATTGCTGAATACCCATTTTGTAGTATGTTTTTACGAATATGGTACAAAGTCAGTTTTCTACAACCATGTATATTTTATCTTTTTGTGGGTGACTTCTTGCACTGGATCCTTAGTAGACACCCATAATTATCAAAGCAGCTGAATAGTGTAGAGATTACGAAAGATCCCTGTGCTGAACATGGATCAACTTACTGTCCTTGGCTTCCCACCCCATAGCACAGTCGATGGATAAACAGAGTTGCAGATCTAAGAGGTATGCTTTCTAGAAATTTCAGGTTGAATAACTTTCTGAAAAAATGCAGCCTGTCACACACTCTCGAGTGCTGTATTAACATGCAAGAGATTGGTCAATCTGTTGGTTAACTCATTTAGTTGCAAATGGATAATTAGCTTTATAGGTTGCGCATTTTCCTAGAAAAATAACTGCTCTGCATCATTTTAGAAAAATCTGTAACCAGGTTCTAAAACCTGCTGTCACATTGATAAGCTGAGGTGAACAGTTTTTCTCCTGTGTCTGAGATGTATGAAAGCTGCTTTAGAAACATTGACAGACAGAGGAATTTATAAATGGTGGCAGTCAAATACCTGCATTGTTTGAGTATAGGGTTACAGTGGGAATTGCTGTCATAATTACTACTGTTACCCAGGAACAGATATAATTTTAGAATGTTTGCAACAAGTATGTCTTAAATTGCCCTTCAAGCATATAATTTAAAAAATAAGCCCTGTCCAGTAGAAATGAAACATACATTTGAATATAATATCCTATCCAGTGCTTTATGGGCAATATCTCATCTGCAGGCCTGTGGTCTAAACATTGACTTGAGGACTGTAGTTACATCCTCCAGTTTCACTACAGAAGGACTCAGTGTGGATGTGTTAGTGTCTGGAAAGGGGACTGTTTGGGTGAAGGGAGAACCTTCATCAGAATAGTGTCAGCAGGCAAGACTGCATTCCATGTTCCTGTCCTTTTGTTTTTGAAGCAGGTGGATCTTCTGTATTTTTCAGCTCTGTTAATTTTGATTTTGAATCCAAACCCCATGTTTTCCTTGCTCCCACGTCCTCATTTCTCTTGTTTCCTGCCTTTGCTTTTCACATGTCATTTGGCTCTCACTGTCTTTTATTTGACCGAGGCAATTTGTTTGATGCTAAAATAAAAGCAAAATACTGCTGGAAATCTGAAATAAAAACAGAAAATGTTGGAAAGATTCAGCAGGTCCGGCAGCAGTTTTGGAGAGAGAAATGGAGTTAATGTTTCAAGTCCGTATGACTCCTCAGAGCTGAAGAGAGGTAGAAATGTGAAGGATTTTATAGTTTGGTGGAGCAAAATAGGTCATGAATAGGCTGGATAAAAACAAAAAAACTGCAGATGCTGGAAATCCAAAACAAAAACAGAATTACCTGGAAAAACTCAGCAGGTCTGGCAGCATCGGTGGAGAAGAAAAGAGTTGACGTTTCAAGTGTTCTGTTGAAGGGTCATAAGGACTCGAAACGTCAACTCTTTTCTCCGCCCATGCTGCCAGATCTGCTGAGTTTTTCCATGAATAGGCTGGAGTTTAGCAGAAATTTGACAAAGATGTCGAGGACACGAGACAAAGGGAGTGTTAATGGTAGTGTTAAAGACTGAAGAAGGTGTCAATAATGGTATAAAGGTAAGGTAGCAGAATTGTGCTAATAGCACAACAAGGACCAGTGCTCTGTGAAAGCAAAACGAGTTACAGATGGCCCTGTGGGGGGAGGGGGTTGGGGAAAAAATGTGTTTGCTTTTGTTTTCCCCCCTCTCCCTTTTCTAGTCATCATCTTTCCTTTCTGTTCTGAAGAGCACAACCCTGAAACATTCACTGTCTATTACCTCTGCAGATTTTCATTGACAAGTGTTTCTATCTTTCTCTATTTCTGTTTCCTTTGTTTTGTGGAAACAGTCTAATATGTAACTGAGAAGAGTTCCTCTAGCTTATGTGGGTGATGTGGTTTGATAAAATGCTGTTCTCTTTATATTTTACTATGGCTAGTAAGCTGATTTATAATATGATCATTATAGTAGATTACTAAACAATGGCTGAAATCTAGTCCAATAATCAGTACCTAACCAGCTAGCTGCACTTTTATCATTAGCTGCTTTTGATTGCAAGATTTGGGCCACCATCAGTGAATTCCTTGTAAAGCAGACATTTCCTTTTGTGAGAGAGCTAAGAACTCCAAGTCACTGTTTCAAAATAAGGGGTTGCCCATTTAGGACAGATGAGGAAAAATCTTTTGAGGGTTGAGATTCTGGAATTCTCTTCCTCGAAAGGTGGTTGAGGCAGTGCCCTTGAATATCTTTAAGGCAGAGGTGGGTAGATCCTTGATAAGCAAGGGGGGGTGAATGGTTATCGGGGGTAGGCAGGAATAAAATCAGATCAGCCATGATCTTATTGAATGGCGGAGTAGGCTTGAGGGGCCAAGTGGCCTACTCCTAATTCGTAGGTTCATATTCTGTACAATGAATGGAAAGAGTGATGTTCCAAAAAGATAAGATAAGGGAGCTAATTGAGGCTTTTTAGATAAAAGCAAAATACTGCAGATGCTGAAAATCTGAAATAAAAACAGAAAATGCTGGAAAAACTCAGCAGGTTCGACAGCATCTGTGGAGAGAGAAATGGAGTCAACATTTTGAGTCCATGAGACCCTTCTTCAGAACTCTGAAGGAGGATCATATGGACTCGAAACATTGAGTCTTTTTAGATGTTGGTTGAGAGAGCAGGGTCAGCAAGGACTGAGAGGACTTGCTGTAGTTCAGATAGTATTGTGAAACTTTAACAAATTGAATGGTGGGGGGGGGTGGGGGTGCTCAGTTTATCATCTCACCAGAAAGATGGCATTTAGACATTGTAAAACTCTTTCAGAGCAGCACTGATCTGTCAGCTTAGATTTTCTGCTGAATATATAAATAAGCAAATTAGGAGCAGAATAGGCCTGCTCCACCATTCAATAAGAACATGGCGGATCTGTTTGTGTTTCAAATTCCACATTCCCATCTAGCTCTGATAGCCTTTCACCCCCTTCCTTATCATGAATCTATCTCTGACTTAAAAATATTCAATGGCTCTGCTTTTGAGGAAGAGAGTTCTGAAGACTTGTGACCCTCTGAGAGAAAAAAAATTTTCATCAGTCCTAAATGGGTGACCCCTTATTTTTAAACAGTGGCCCCGAGTTCTAGATTCAGCGACAAGAGGAAACATCCTTCCCACATCCACCCTGTCAAGTCCCTTCAGGGCCATAACTTCCTCAGCGTGTCAATCTGTGTTGGATTCCACTCAATGCCCACTGACCTCGGCCAAATTTCTTCCAGCTCTGGCTGGGTGAGATCCAGGCAGCGCAGCTGTCTCCAAAATCTAGCATCACAGTCCAGCACCGTCCAATTAAAGGAGGACCAGCCTCCTTTTTTACAGCACTAGCTGCCACAAAGCAGGTAAGTTTAAAGGCCTGATTGAAATTGACAGGTCAGGGAGAAGGTTTCGGACATCAGGTGGGGGGTGAGAGCCAGGCCCGTGGGGGGAATTCCACGGAAGGATGTCCCCTGTGGGGGATCAGTCTGAGTCTTTACAATTGTTAAGCAGAAGTTAGGAGAGGCTTTAATTCTTCTAACTTTTTCTGGGTAACTTGGTGTAATCCTGTTGGAACCAACTGAAGTTTGTGTTTTAATTCACATTTTCGGATGGTTCCCAGCACAGCAGCCTTGCCCAGAGGAAGTGTGCACTCCTGGGTAATTGCCGTGCAAATGCTTACCTGTGAAGTTCTGAGAGGGATTCCTCAGCACATCTTTGGGGTAACCCCCCCCAACCTCCACCCCCAATCCGACACTGAGGAGCTCAGAAGTTACAGCTCAAAATGTTTCAATCAAGTTGCATCTTACTTTTCTAAACTCCAGCGGATACAAGCCTAACCTGTCCAGCCTTTCTTCATAAGACAACCTGCACATTCCAGGAATTAGCCTGGCAAACCTTCTCTGAACTGCTACCAATGTAATTACATCCTTCCTTAAATAAGGAGACCAATACTGTACACAGTATTCCAGATGTGATCTCACTAATGCCCCCTGTATAACTGAGACATAATCTCACTACTTTTGTATTCAATTCCCCTTGCAACAAATGATAACATTGTGTTAGCTTTCCTAATTACTTGCTGCACCTGGATACTAACCTTTTGCAATTCGTACACTAGGACACCCAGATCCCTCTGCATCTCAGCTCTGCAATCTCTCACCATTTAGATAATATGCTGCTGTTTTATCCTTCCTTCAAAAATGGGCAGTTTCACATTTCCCACATTATACTCCATTTGCCAGAGCTTTGTCCGCTCACTTAACCCGTCTCCTTCTGTTCTCTTCGCAATTTCCTATCTACCTTTGTGTCACCAGCAAATTTAGCAACCATATCTTTGGTCCCTTCATCCAAGAATTTATATAAATTGCAAGAAGTTGAGACCCCAGCACTGATCTCTGTGGCACACCACTTGTGCAATCCCAGAGTGTGGATTGAACCCATGATCATCTGACACTGGCAAGATGCTACAAAGTGAAGGAAGCTGGCTCCCTACAGGCTGGTAGTAATTATTAAGTTCTTCCCTGTAGCAGCTACTAATAATTTTAGCAGTGTATCTGGTGACAGGAAAAAGTGAATACACTTGGGAACTCGAAAAAATTATGCCCTGATCTCTGTACAAACAAACTGTGATAGGGAAGTTGTAATGTAACCAATTGTCAAACTGTCTCTACATTTGGACCTAGAATTTATTTTCCTCGAAAAACATGACTTGAGGGGATTTAGACATACAGCTATGACAGGAAATTGATCATAATGCCCAGCCTTGTCTTTTATAATCAGCTTTAATTTGTCAGAAACCTAGTTTAGAAATATGGTACAAACTGCTGTTGCTGCCAGTAGCTTCCAATGGTAACATTTCCTTGATGAATGAAATTGCATTATTTTAATTTACTCTGTTGGATGGGGTCTTAACAAAACTGTTTCCCTGTACTAATAGAGACTGGAGCAGTTTCAAATGTGATCACCAAGCTGAGTGAATGCTAGTCTGGGTATACAACGTAATTAATTTCAAATAAAATATGCTAGTAAACCTCAATATTAATGAGCATGCCAACTTTGTGTTTATTAAACTGAGTCAGCTATGACTGATGTTTAATCATGAGTAGAGATTTATTTGGATTGCTTGATGACGTGTTGCTCAGTGGCCTGTCTATAATTCTGTGCATCCAGATTAGGTTTGCTACAGTAAATTGTCACATATGCTTCAAAAGCTGCGTTCCTGAATAACTAACGTTGACTCCTCACTGCTGCTACCTCATTTCCCTGTTCCTTAGCCTTTTATCTCAACAGGCACCTGAAATTAGTGGTTTGTGTAAGTTTACTGTATATAAGTGTGTTCTGTTGAGTGCCTGCACTATTCATCATAAGTACCTCTCCACCCCACAGATGCCAGAATTCCAGAAAAAAAATGTCCACATTAAGGACCCTGAGAGAGTGGAAGAAATCATATGCGGTCTTATCAAAGGAGGAGCTTCCAAACTTCAGGTAGGCAGCGTCTGTAATGTAGGGTGATATTGAGGGAATCTGAAGCAAAGCTACAAAGCTCAATCTCCTTTCAAACTGGAAGTTTTTTAAATTTGAGTGGTATTTTTCAGATTACAGTGCCATTGGAATAGGTATTAGTGCCACTTTGAGCCATACGCTACATAAAGAGAAGGATTTTGAGCAGTTGAATATCTGGTGCTAGATTTTGATGAGAAAATCTTTGCTATAACTGTTGATTGAACTTTTCTCCTGCTCTTGACCCAATTGCCTTTTGGACTGTCGCATGAATGTCTATTATGTGATACGTATGAATGATCTGGTCATTATCACATTGCTATTTGTGGGAGCTTGCTGTGTGCAAATTGACTGCTGTGTTCCCACATGACAACAGTGACCACACTTCAAAAGTGCTTCATTGACTGCAAAGTGCTTTGAGATGTCCAGTAGTCGTGAAAGACTATATAAATGCAAGTCTTTTTTTAAAATTACTGTACAGAACGGGTCATTAGCCCCACCAGTTCTTGTCAGCCTTTACCCTCCACACAAGTAAAGTGGTCTTAATCACATGTCACCCTGCTCCCAGATCCCTTCATCCATCACATTAATTGTATGATTTCAACTGCGACTGAGTGAACTCTGTCAATTGATGTGGCAGAATATAATAAGTTGTTTTGCTGAACTAAATATCTTCTGTAAATGGGTTGCATCAGATCATGAAATAAGCCTTCTGTTATATTGCAAAATGCAGTGGCTAAATTATCATTTCCTACTCAATGCCTTGCATTCTTTTGAAAATCCTGAAGTAAATACAGGAGACTATTTTGCTTTTATCTGATCCTACTTATCACTGTTATTTTGAAAGATGACTGCATGTAAAAATAGGCTATAAAATGGTAAGTAGCAGTTACTTAAAATATAATCATTTATGTAACTATAAGCTATCTACCTCCTTCCTTCCTCTTATAATCTGAATGCTTTCAAAGCCTAAACTTGGTATTGTGAACTGATACTTGATTTGACTTTGGCCAGTGTGGCCCCCCTCCACACACGCACGCGCACGCACACGCATGCACATACACACGCGCACGCACACGCACACATACATACACACGCACACACACGCATGCATGCACACGCACACACACATGCATGCACGTGCACACACGCATGCATGCACGTGCACACACGCATGCATGCACGTGCACACACGCATGCATGCACATGCACACACGCATGCATGCACATGCACACGCATGCATGCACATGCGCACACGCATGCATGCACATGCGCACACGCATGCATGCACATGCGCACACGCATGCATGCACATGCACACACGCATGCATGCACATGCACACACGCATGCATGCACATGCACACACGCATGCATGCACATGCACACACGCATGCATGCACATGCACACACGCATGCATGCACATGCACACACGCATGCATGCACATGCACACACGCACGCATGCACATACATACGCACGCACGCACACGCATGCATGCACATACACACACACCCCCATATGCAGGTGGGAACTGTACAAGATGGCAGGTTACACCTTAACAGGACTGGGACTAATAGTCCTGCAGGGAGATTTGCGAGTGCTGTTGGGGAGGGTTTAAACTGGCTTGTCAGAAGGATAGGAATCTGAGGGTAGCTCAAATTAGAAAGGAGTAAAGCTGGTAACAGGAAGTAGAAAAGTAGCAAGTGAAATTAGAAGGCAGGTGAAACAAAGGTGAGCATCAACTACACTTAGAATGTGGAATAATGTCAAAAAGACAAAGTTAAGGGCACTCTACCTGAATGCACACAGCATTCACAACAAGCTAGATGATTTAAAGGCACAAACAGAGGTAAATGGATATGATCTAATTGCCATTACAGAAACTCGGCAACACGGTGACGAAGACTTGGAACTGAATATTCAAGGCTATTTAGGAAGGACAGGCAAGAAGGAAAAAGGAGGTGGCCTTGCGTTGATAAGGGGTGGGATCAGTACGGAAAAGCAAATGTGGAATCTGCTTGGGTGGAGCTCAGAAACAGAAAGGGGCAGCAAACATTGGTAGAAGTTGTTTAGGACCACCAGACAGTAGTGGTAGTGTGAGACATGGTATTATCCAGGAGATTAGAGAAGCATGTAACATGGGTAATATAGTAATCATGGTGACTTCAATCTGCATATAGGCTGGGTAAACCTAATGAGCACTAATGCTGTGGAAGAAGAGTTTCTAGAGTTTTAGGGATAGTTTTCTAGAGTAGTATGTTGAGGAACCCAGTAGAGAACAGGCTATTTTAGATCTAGTATTATGTAACGAGAAAGGGCTAATTAATCTTCTTGGAAAAGAGTGACCATAATATGAGGGAATAATATATGATAGAATTTTACATTCTGTTTGAAAGTGAGGTAGTTCAATCTGAAGCTGGGGTATTAAATTTGAAGAAAGGAAATTATGTTGGTATGCGAGGTAAATTGGTTTAGGTTGATTGGGAGAATGAAAAGGTATGACAGTACATAGGCAATGAACAGTCTTTAAAAAATTACTACACGGGACTGTAACTTCTGAGCTCCCCAGCTTCAGATTTGGGAGTTAGCCCAAAGATGTGCAGGGGAATCCCCTTCGGAAGTTCACAGGTAATGGTTTGTACCACAATTGCCCAGAAGTGCAAACTTCCTCTGGGCAATTGTCCTGTGCTGGGTACCATCTGAAAATGTGATACAAATCGCAAACTTCGGATGGGACACAAATAGTTACCCAGAAAGTTAGAAGAATTAAAACCTTTCTTTAAAACTTGTGGGTAACTATTGTAAAGACCCAGACTGATTCTCTGTGGCACCTGGCTACTCCCCTCCCCCACCCCCACCTATGGGACTCTCCCAGGCCCTACTAACTGCCTCCTCTCTCCATGCGCACCCCGCATCCCACCCCCCGACTCTTCGTGGGATATCACCTGACCCAACCGGACCCACCACTGCTGAACTCCAAATCCCCTATGCCCCCTGGGCTCTGACCACCCCGCCCCCCCCCCAAATCCTATCCACCTACCCGCTCCCAAGCCTGTCAATTCCAATGCGACCTTTAAACTTACTTGGCTTACAGCAGTTAGTGCCGTGAATAAGGGGATATGCCCTTCTTCAACCCAAAGGAGCTGGACTGCGATGCTGGGCTTTGGAGACAGCTGCGCTGCCTAGATCTCGCCCAGCCTGAGTTAGAAGGCCAGATGAGACAGGCACAGAAGAAAATCCACGCAGGCAGTGGGCATGGAGTGCCAATCCAACAGTGCCACTCCGAGCAAATTACAGCCCATGATTTACAGCAACTATACATTCCTTCAAGGCAGAAAAACCCAAAAAGAAAGTCAGTCAACAGTGGCTAACAAAGGTAGTTAAAGATTGTATAAGGTTAAAAGAAAAGGCTATAAATTTGCCAGAAATAGTAGAAAGCCTGAGGATTGGGAGCATTTTAGAATACAGCAAAGGAGGACCAAGAAATTGATAAAGAGAGAGAGAATAGAATATATCATGGGGAATAGAGAAATGGCAGAGAAGCTAAATGATTACTTTGTGCCTGCCTTACTGAGGAAGATACAAGAAATCTCCTGGAATTAGAAATCGAAGGGTTAGGGAGAATGAGGAATTAAAGGAAATTTGTTTTAGTAAGATAGTGTATTGGAGAAATTAATGGCACTGAAGGTTAAGTCCCCAGGACTTGATGATCTACATCCCTGAGTGTTGAAGGACGTTGCTATAGAGATAGTGGGTGCATTGGTGATCATCTTTCAAAATTCTATAGATTCTGGAATGGTTCTTGCTGATTGGAAGGTAGCAAACGTCACTTCATTATTAAGGAAGGGAGGGAGAGAGAAAACAGGGAACCACAGGCCTGTTAGCCTTCAACAGTAGGGAAAATGCAAGAATCTATTATAAAGGATGTGATAAATGAGCACTTGGATAATAATGATCTGATTGGACATAGTCAACATGGATTTATGAATAGGAAATCATGTTTGACAAATCTGTTGGAGTTTTTTCACAGAATCACAGTGCAGAAGAGGCCCTTCGGCCCATCGAGTCTGCTCTGACACGTGAGAAACACCTGACCTACCTACCTAATCCCATTTACCAGCACTTGGCCCGTGGCCTTGAATGTTATGACGTCCCAAGTGCTTATCCAGGTACTTATTAAAGGATGTGAGGCAACCCGCCTCCACCACCCTCCCAGGCAGTGCATTCCAGACTGTCCCCACCCTTTGGGTAAAAAAGTTTCTCCTCACATCCCCACCTGAACCTCCTGCCCCTCACCTTGAACTTATGCTCCCTTGTGACTGACCATTCAACTAAGGGGAACAGCTGCTTCCTATCCACCCTGTCCTTGCCCCGCATAATCTTGTACACCTCGATCAGGTCACCCCTCAGTCTTCTCTGCTCCAACGAAAACAACCCAACCTCCCTTCATAACTTAAATGTTTCATCCCAGGCAACATCCTGGCGAATCTCCTCTGCACCCCCTCCAGTGCAATCACATCTTTTCTATAATGTGGCGACCATAACTATACACAGTACTCCAGCTGTGGCCTCACTAAGGTTCTAGACAACTCCAACATGACCTCCCTACTTTTGTAATCTATGCCTCGATTGATAAAGGCAAGTGTCCCATATGCCTTTTTCACCACCCCACTAACATGCCCCTCCGCCTTCAGAGATCTATGGACACACACGCCAAGGTCCCTTTGTTCCTCAGAACTTCCTAGTGTCATGCCGTTCATTGAATACTTCCTTGTCAAATTACTCCTTTTTGGAAGATGTTACTAACAGAATTGATAAAAGGAAGTCAGTGGATGTAGTATTCTTGGATTTTTCAGAAGGCTTTTGATAGTCCCGCACAGGAGGTTGGTTAGCACAATTAAAGCACATGGGGTAGGAGGTAATATACTGGCATGGATTAAGGATTGGTTAACAGGCAGAAAACAGAGTAGGAATAAACAGGTCATTCTCGCATTGACAGGCTGTGACTAGTGGGGTACCACAAGGATCAGTACTTGGGCCCCAGCTTTTCACAATATATATATTCAATGATTTGGATCTGGGGGCCAAATGTAATATTTCCAAGTTCACAGATGACACAAAGCGAGGTGGGAAAGTGTGTTGTGAGGAAGGTGCAAAGCGGCTTCAAGGGGATTTGGATAGACTTAGTGGACAAGGACATGGCAAATGGAATATAATGTGGAAAAGTCTGAGGTTATCCACTTTGGTAGGAGGAACAGATGTGCAGAGTATTTCTTAAAAGGTAAGAGATTAGAAAGTGTAGATGTACAAAGGGACCTGGGTGTCCTTGTCAGTAAGTCATTGAAAGCTATCAGGCAGGTGCAGCAGGCAATTAGGAAGGTTAATGGTTTGTTAGCCTTTATCGCAAGAGGATTTGAGTACAGGAGTAGTGAAGTCTTGCTTCAATTGTATAGAACCGTAGTTAGACTGCACCTGGAGTACTATGTGCAATTTTGGTCCCCTTACCTTAGGAAGGATCTTTTTGCCATAGAGGGAGTGCAGCAAATGTTCACCAGACTTGTTCCCAGGGTGTCAGGACTGTCCTATGAAGAGAGATTTGGGAAACTGGGCCTGTATTCTCTAATGTTTTGAAGAATGAGAGGAGATCTCATTGAAACCTACAAAATACCTTCAAAGTACTTAAAGGGATAGACAGGGTAGATAACAGGTAAGATGTTTCCCTGATTGGGGAGTCTAGAACCAGGGGACACAATTTCAAAATAAGGTAGGTGCCACTGAGGACTGAGATGAAGAGAAATGTTTTTTACTCGAGGGTTGAGAATCTTTGGAATTCTCTACCCCAGAGGGCTGTGGAAGCTCAGTCATTGAGTATGTTTAAAGCAGGGATTGACAGATTTCTAATATCCGGTTACATAAAGGATATGGGGATAATGTGGGGAGAAAATGGATAATCAGCCATGATTGTATTGAATGGCAGGACAGGCTCGATGGGCTGAATGACCGACTCCTATGTGTGTGTGCCCATTCATGCGCACACGCATTCGCTCTCTCTGACTGTAGTGTTCTGCATAGCTAGCCTTGGCTTTTCACCTAGCAGTCTCAATTTGAAAAGAAATGTGGACATGCTTATCTACGTATTCATGTATTGAAGGCTCTGGTGTAGTGGTAACATCACCGGACTAGGAATCAAGAGACCCAGTCTAATACTTGGTGACGCAGGTGCAAATCCCACCACGACAGCTGGTGAAATTGAAATTCAATGACTAAGTCTGGAATTAAAAACTAGGCTTGGTAATAGTGACCATGAAACCACTGTCAATTGGTGTCAAAACTCATCTGGTTCACTAATGACCTTTAGGGAAAGAAATCTGGCATCCTTACCTGGTCTGGCCTACATGTGACTCCAGACCCACAGCAATGTGGTTAACTCTTAAATGCCCCCTGAAATGACCTAGCAACCACTCAGCTGTTTAAAATTGCTACGAAGTCTACACAAAGAAATGAAACTGGACGGACCAACTGGCGTCGACCTAGGCACCAGAAACAATAATGGCACACCTAGCCCTGTCGACCCTGCAATGTCCTCTTTACTAGTTTCTGGGGACTTAAGTCAAAATTGGGGGAACCGTCCCACAGACTAGTCAAGCAACAGTCTGACATAGTCATACTGACAAAATCGTAGCTTGCAGATAATGTCCCAGACACCCCCATCACCATTCCTGGGTTTGTCCTGTCCCACCGACAGGACAGACCAGCAGAGGTGGCGGCACAGTGGAATACAGTCAGGAGGGAATTGCCCTGGGACATTGACTCTGGACCCCATGAAGTCTCATGGCATCAAGTCAAACCTGGGCAAGGAAACCTCCTGCTGATTACCACATACCATCCCTTTCAACTCATGAATCAGTACTCTTCCATGTTGAACAGATTTCCTTCCTTTGAAGGATATTAGTTCCTCAGGGTATTGTCCTAGGCCCAACCATCTTCAGCTGTTTCATCAATGACCTTCCTTCCATTATAAGGTCACAAGTGGGCATATTTGCCGATGGTTGCACAATGGTTCACCATTTGTGACTCCTCAGACATGGACTGCTTCAGTATCTAAATGCAGCAAGACCTGGACAATATCCAGGCTTGGGCTGACAAGTGGCAAGTAACATTCGTGCCACACAAGTGCCAGGCAATGGCCATCTCCAACAAGAGAGAATCCAACCATCGCCCCATGACATTCAGTGGGCATTAGCATTGCTGAATTCCCCATTATTAACATCCTGGGGGGGTTACCATTGACTGGAAACTGAACTGGGCCAGCCATATAAACACTGTGGCTACAAGAGCAGGTCAGAGGCTAGGAATCATGTGGTGCGTAACTCAGCACCTGACTCCCCAGAGCCTCTCCATCATCTATGAGGCACAACTCAGGAGTGTGATGGAATACTACCCACTTATCTGGATGAGTGCAGCTCCAGCAATATTCAAGAAGCTCAACACCATCCAGGACAAAACTACCCATCTGCTTGGCACCCCATCCACCACCTTAAACATTCACTCCCTTGTGCACTGCAGCAACTCGCCAAGGCTGCTTCGACAGCACTTCCAAACCAGTGACCTTTACCACCTAGAAGGACAAGGGCGGTAGATACATGAGAACACCACCACATGCAAATTCCCCTCCTGGCTTACGCGTCATCCTGACTTGGAAATATATCGCCATTCCTTCACTGTCACTGGGTCAAAATCCTGGAGCTCCCTCTCTAACAGGATTGTGGGTGTACCATACCACAGGGACTGCAGTGGTTCAAGTTGTGGCTCACTAACACCATCTCAAGGGTAATTAAGGATGGACAATAAAAATGCTGGCTTTGCCAGTGTTCCCCACATCCTGTGAAAGAATAAAAAATATATACTGAATGTTTTGATCTGAAACAATTTTACCCTGGTCTACTGTGGGCAAAGTGTTTGTGATGGGTAGAAATACAACAATGTGCATTCATATAGGCACTTTAATGTAGAAAATGCCCCAGACTATTCACAGACATGAAATAGACCTTGAGCATTGAGAATTAAGAAACATGACCTAAAGGACAAGTGAGATATTTTCTTTTTAGGGGTGGCAGAGAATATCAGGACAGTTGGGGCAAGGGAGAGGTGAGGGATGAGTTTGTGTGACCAAGATGAGCAAGATTCTGTAACTGGTCGTGGATGAAGGGGGCCAGCAACAGAGAGAGATAAAGGGAACGGTTTGGAATCGGCTGGAGATGGCTGTGGGCCTTTAATAAAGAGAGAGTTTTCCGTGGTAGGAGGGTTGATAACCAGAGAACACAGATTTAAGATAATTAGCAAAATAGCCTGAGGGGGGCTAAGAATTTATCTTTATGCGTTGAATAATGAACTGGAATGTGCTGCCTGAAAGGGCTGTGGAATCAGATTTAATAGTAACTTTTAAAATGAATTGGTTAATTCTTGAAAAGAAGCACTTTAGAGGGCAATGGGAGAAAAGCTGGCAACGGCACAATGGGCCAAATAAAAACAAAAAACTGCGGATGCTGGAAATCCAAAACAAAAACAGAATTACTTGGAAAAACTCAGCAGGATGCTGCCAGACCTGCTGAGATTTTCCAGGTAATTCTGTTTTTGTTTACAATGGGCCAAATGTCCAGTATGATTCTGACAGTATGTGAAGCAGCACTTCATTTTAAGTCAGATATTTGCATTCCATATATAAAATATCAAAGTTTAACTATAATGTTGTTGCAAATACATATTTACTAAATTAGGCTATTGTAGCACAGATTACCACAGTACAATTTGTTTGTAAATGTTTTACAATTTGTTTGTAAATGTTTGGCATTCTGCAGCCTGCTGTAATTTTATTTATGAAAGTTTTGTGGTATTGCATTTAGTTTTCTGATAACTCTTGCAGAATTACAACACCAGCATCTTGTGGGTATTTCCTCCTTTTTGTCTTTGTGCCACTTAGGTTCATATGGGGGCCAGATATAAATTAACCACTCATTAGCCACTCATTTGCATATAAGACAAGCTGCTAATTCTGGTGTTCTGATTCACAGTTTGGCCATCATTGAGACAAAAGTGCTAAGAATAACCCTTTCCATTCCCACAGACTCAGATTAAAACATAAGAAATACAAATGCAAATAAAACTGAGGTGCCTGTGTTCAAATGATGGATAGTCAAAGACAGGGTCATGTGAATACCCTGGTCTAATACAGTTGAATATTCAGTACTTTTTACATGACAACAGTTACCATACTTCAAAATGTGTTTCATCGGTGGTAAGGCGCCTCGAGACATCTGATGGTATCATGAAAAGTGCTATATAGTATCACTTTTTATAATGCCAACCAATTGGGGAAAGGTGTTTACATTAATAACTTGCTGTAAATAGTAACCTGTTTTTAATGCTTCATGACCATGTGCTTTGAAAATCAATGTTTGCAGCAGTTTCCAATACTAATTGTGTCTTGTACTTGTTGGCAGATAATCTCAGATTTTGATATGACACTAAGCAAGTTCTTCCACAATGGGAAAAGATGTCCAACCTGTCACAGTAGGTACTTCGTAATAACAAAATTCTATGGCCATTTGAATTGGTGCCTTCATGTTGCTGCTAAACAGAAGATTCATGTCCAGAAAGCTCAACCCTGTCACCTCAGTTCTGAGTTTTTACCAAACTGCTCTGTTCATTCCTGCCACAGGATACTTTTGGTTTATTATCAAAATGGGCTTACTGGTGGCCTTTCTTTTTTTGGGATTTTTAAGTTGCTGAGGAGATTGGCTAAGCCATTATGGGGTCAACCAATAAAACCACCAGCTCCTGTTTAACAGTTGGCAGCTCCCATAAACTGATGTGCATTGACAGTTTTACCATCTATCTAACTTTTCAGATTGAAAGTCCTTTTTCATCCTTCTGTTCAAATGTTCTGTATCGAGTCTGTGGGTTTTTCCATATGGTGATGTCAATCCCATTTCATTTTAAAGGTGATTTTGCCATTAATGTGGCAGCCTATGACTCTCATTTCATTGTGACCACTATGATTTTGGGCAGATTTATATTTTGCATTCAGCATTTGCCAACTGCAGTGGTCCTACTATTGCTCTGCCAAGAACAGCAAGCTGAGCACAGGTTGTTACAAACCTTGTTGGTCTGAATGACTACTGATATGATTTATATGAATTAGGTTACAGCAATATTGGTTGCTTACGATCACTGATGGTAACTAACTTTCTTAACCATGTATGTAAAATAGAATATTACTAAACAAGCATTAACCCCAAAATAAAAGCCCAATAGTGTGGATGCAGGAGATCTGAAATCAAAACAAAGTCCTGTAAAAACTCAGCAAGTCTAGTAGCATCTGTAGAGAGAAAAACAGAGTTAGCATTTTGAGTCCAATATGACTCTTCGGGAACATAAACCCCATACAGCTTTACCAAATAACTGGAATAAAAGTAGAGCTGAAATTACAGAATTGATTCTTGATACATTTAGCTGAACATTAATAATGTTATTCCTTCTACTTTTTATTTTGGCAGATATCATTGACAACTGCAAATTAATCTCAGAGGACTGTAAGAAAAAGGTATTTGTTTCAACAACAAAGTTATTTTATTTCATGTCATGCTTTCATTTTTCATTTGTATTTTTCTTTCTTGTAGTTGTTCCAAATTAGGAATAAGTACTATCCAATTGAAGTTGATCCAGCTATTAGTGCTGAGGAGAAGTACCCTTTCATGGTTGAATGGTAAGTCCTTAACTTGCCCTTTTATATAAATGTTGAATCTGAAAAAAATGGGTGTCTTTATCTAATAACAGCCTTGCACAAGGATGGTTCCAAGTGTGAACAAAAACTATTTCTCTCATTACAGTAAAGTAATATTACTGCTGAAAAATTTTTTTTTGTCAAAGCTTTTCATCTTGTACTTCTCAAGACAATTCGCAAGAATACCAAATGTAAGGGAAACAACAATTTATCTGAGAAGAGAGTATGATGCATTCTCCATTGCAATGCCACTACCCCATTAGAGTCCACTTGCCAATCAATCAGCACTCTCTTCTCATACAGTATAAATTGTTGTTCCCTTTACATTTGATATTCTTGTGAATTACCCTGATGAGTGCGAGATGAAAAGCTTTGACACCAAAATTCTCTTTTTCAGTCAACTCAAGTTCCGTACTACCAAACGACCAGAAGTAATATTACTGTCCTTTTCACAAGTGGCAACTTTGGCCATTTGTTCTAAAATTTGGGCAATACTGCCAACGGCATATTTATAACTGCTGCTTTGTATCTTCCCATGAGAAAGTAGTATTGGCCTAGCCTTCATGGATACTGAGTGGCCAACTAGGTTACATCAGAAAAAATTAAGAGTCAATCTGTGGCCCTATCACAGAAAGCTGAGAGTGACCACTGTGAATTCCCTCATCATTCAGCCTGTACATGGTGCCAGCTGATGTCTTTGAGTGCCCTGAGCTTTGCAGTGGTGGTGGGGGGGGGGGGGACACCTTCTGGCTGACTGCATTCACAGTTTGTAAAAATAAGTATGAAACTTACGTAATTGAAAACCTGGACATATGCAAACAAATTCAAGGAGAACCCAAAGATGTTTTATCAATACATTAAGAGTAAGAGGATAACTAAGGAAAGAGTAAGGCCATAAAAGGTCAAAAAGGTAACCTATGTGTGGAGGCGGAGGATGCTGGTATGGTTCTTAATGAATGCTTTGCATCTGTCTTCACCAAAGAGGGGAATGATGCAGACATTTTAGTTAATGAGGAGCATGAAGCATTGGATGTGATAAACACAGGGAGAGAGGAAGTATTAAGGGGATTAGCATCTTTGAAAGTGGATAAATCACCAGGGCTGGAAGAAATGTACCCCAGGCTGTTAAAAGAAGCTAGGGAGGAAATAGCGGAAGGTCTGACCATCATTTTCCAACCTTCACTGGATACAGGTGAGGTGCCGAAGGATTGGAGGTCTACTAACGTTGTACCTTTGTTTCAAAAGGGAGCGAGGGATAGACGGAATAATTACAGGCCAGTCAGTCTGGCCTCGGTAGTGGGCAAAATACTGGAATCAATTCTGGGGATGTTATAAGCTGTCATTTAGAAAGGCATAGATTAATCAAGGACAGTCAGCATGGATTTGTTCAGGGAAGGTCATGTCTGACTAATTTAACTGAATGTTTTGAGGAAGTAACAAGGAAGATTGATGAGGATAGTGCAGTTGATGTGGTCTACATGGATTTTAGCAAGGTTTTTGACAAGGCCCCATATGGCAGACTGGTTAAAAAGAATAAAAGCCCATGGGATCCAGGGGATATAGCAAGCTGGATACAAAATTAGCTTAGTGGCAGGAAACGAAGGTTAATTGAAGATGGATGTTTTTGTGACTGGAAGGCTATTTGCGGTGGGGTTCCACAGTGCATAGTACTTGGCCCCTCCTTTTTGTGGTATATATTAATGATTTGGACGTAAACCTAGGGGGAATGATCAAGAAGTTTGCAGATGACATAGATTAGCTGCGCAGTTGATAGTGAGGAGGTTTGCTGTCACATGCAGGAAGTTATCAATGGACTGGGCAGGTGGGCGAATAGAATTCAGCCCAGAGAAGTGTGAGGTGATGCTTTTGGGGAGGTCACAAGGCAAAGGATTACACAATAAATAGGAGGATACTGAAAGGTGTAGAGGAAGTGAGGGACCTTGGAGTGAATGTCTACAGACCCCTGAAGCTAGTAGGAGAGGTTGAAAAGGTGGTTAAGAAGGCATATGGAACCCTTTCATTTATTAGCCATGGTATAGAATATAAAAGCAGGGAAGCTATGCTGGAACTATGTAAAATGCAACTCAAGTACTGTGTGCAGTTCTGGTCACCGCATTACAGAAAGGATGTAATTGTATTAGAGAGGGTACAGAGGAGATTTACAACGACGTTGCTAGGACTGGAAAATTGCAGCTACTAGGAAAGATTGGATAGCCTGGAGTTGTTCTGCTTGAAACAGAGAAGGCTGAGGGGAGATTAGATTGAGATCTATGAAATTGTTGAGGGAGGGGCCTATTTACATTAGCAGAGGGGTCAGTAACTAGGGGGCATAGATTTTAAGTCATTGGTAGAAAGATTAGAGGGGAGATGAAAAATTTTTTCTCCCAGAGGGTTATAGGGGTCTGGAACTCAGTGCCTGAAGGAATAATAGAAGCAGAAACCCTCAACTCATTTACAAGATATCTGGATATGCGCCTCAAGTGCTGTCATCTGTGGGGCTACAGACCAAATGCTGGAAAGTGGGATTTAGGCTGGTTGGCTCGTTTTTTCAGCTGGCGCTGACACGAAGGGCCGAGTGGCCTCTTCCTGTGCCGTGAACTTTCTATGATTCTGTGGTTGTATTCGGGGATAGTGCAGGAAAATGGTGTTTAAGTAGAAGCTCAATCATGATCTCATTGAATGGCTGAATGGGCTTGAATGATCTACTCCTGCTCCTAATTCTCATGTCCTTACTCTTTATGTGAAGAAGTCTTCCTGAAATCACCCAAATGCTGGAAAGTGGGTTTAGGCTGGGTGGCTTGTCTTTCAGCTGGCACAGACACGATGGGCCAAATGACCTTTTTCTGTGCCGTAAACTTTCTATGATTTGCTTAAAACCCAAATTATTTATTTTAATTCTGTTAATGATGGAAATCCTTCCATTTACAGATTTTCTTGTCCCTTCAACTCTGGAAAACCCCCATTTAACATCCTGATTTGAAATCAGTGTTGTAGGTGTGTACTACTCATTGGACCTACAACCTGTATAGTACAATATATGCTCCAAATCAAAGACAATACAAGTTTCTTGATCAATTCTTATTGGTATGAAGGGTGAAACCAATTTTAAATGACATGGTTTTTAAAATACTGGCCTTAAAAACTAGCCAACTAATTTTCGTTATTTACAATTCAGTTTTTGATAACGATCTCTACAATGAGATAATAGGAATTCCTTCCTAAGTTTTCCATGTTTCTGTTTCTTGTATGTACCAACAACTTTCAAAATAAAAACTCTCTTGTACAGGTGGACAAAAGCTCACAATTTACTGATTGAACAAGGTATTGAGAAAGGGAAACTGGCTGCGGTGGTGAGGGAATCGGACGTGATGCTGAGGTATTGCAAGGGTTTCAGATGAGGTGGAGAGTGCAGTCCATGAATGGCGCAGAAATGTATAACTACTTGAGCAGTTTGTTTGAACATTGCACCTTATAAATGTTTTATTATACAGTAACAAGTATTTGTAATAAATGCATTACTACTCAGTGGAGTTCTGCAGTGTTATACGGTACTGTTTAAATATGCGGTACAGGTATTTTAGAGACTTGAACTATAAAAATGGGCAGTGAGAGCTAACAACTTGGACAGTTCGGGTGTGTCAGTTGATGTGACAGTATTAACAGTTTACGTATAATCAGTTCAAGCATTTGTAAGAGTATTTCCAGTATCTGCCAATATGGCTTGTTAACTTGCATATTATTTTAATATTACTTAAATATGAAATTTGAAGTATTTATTTCCATTCTACATAATTGGATAGAGACCTTTAGTTGAAGTTGTTCATAACATAACAGCTGCTGAGTTTGATTGGAAAGTCACTGCAGCACTGTGTTGCATTGTTCTCAATCATTGTGAAACCTAAGGAAAGTCCAGGATCAATATTTAATTTGTGTGAAATTGTAGGTTCCTCTCAGGGTTAGTTACATAGCTCTGGTGTCTTAAAAATAATTCTGTCCAAATTTAGTTCAATTTTGTGATTTGAAATGTATTGTCTAATTCCAGAGATGGTTATGAGCTGTTTTTCGATAAGCTGAATGAGCACAACATCCCAGTATTCATATTCTCGGCTGGTATTGGGGATGTGCTGGAGGAGATTATTTCTCAGGCTGGCGTCTTTCACTCGAATGTGAAAGTAGTCTCCAACTTTATGGACTTTGATGAGAAGGTGAGTTGGTTGTCTTAATGTTTAATTGTGTTCTAGAATTCTTTGCAAATTGGGAACTGTCATGAAAGTCAAACTTAACGGTGAGAGCAGAGGTTGGGCGCTTAAATTCCCGACAGATCTCTGAGCTTTTGTGCCAGTGCAGACTGGGAGTGGGCTACATGTGCACAGTTCTGCAATCTGTTTTGTTCTTTGGGCCCTGTGCAAGAAAAAAGTGTGGAAACCTGGATCATGTGACAAAGTGGAGCACTATGGGAGACAAGTGTCCCAGGCAGGAGTCAAGGAGAGGTCCCAAAGGACGAGTCCCAGTGAAGGGACAGGCACAGGAAAAGGTCTCAATTCAGTTAAAAAGAGAAGAGCAGAGAAAAAGGCTCCCATTAGACACTGTAAAATGCTGTGGGGCATTGGGGCAAAACCCCTCTGCAGCAGTCTTTGCGTGGCCAAAGATTTTAAGTTGTGCTGGTGAGTTGGTGCTCGAGTACATACTCAGGAACCCAGGGGAATGGAATCTTGGGAGATGAGATTTAAACCCTGCGAGGTGGGCGGTTGTTGATGCTGTCCCAAGTCGAGAGCTCTGGAGAAGCCTTCAAGTTCCAAAAAGGCAGTTGAAGGTTGGCAACTCTGTGCTGTGAGCCATTGGGGCAAAGGTACCCCTTTGGAACCAGTAGTGTTCTGCTTGGCCTGGCTGAAGAGCAGATGTTGTGCTTGAATTGGTGATTGTGTGCGGACTTGGGAATCCAGGAGAACAGAATCTCTGGAAACGAGAGTGAAACTCTGCAAGTGGGCCGTTGTTGATGTCATCCAATTTGGATTGACTTTTAAAGAGAATTCCCAGGTTAGATCTTCCAAAGTAAAGAAGATTGGAATCGCTTGTGAAAGAGACAGAGTTTGTGAGATTGGTTGCATCGGTGTTACTGACATCTGAGCGGATTGTTGAGAAAGCCATGAACTCTCTCTTGGTCGCATCTGCCATTTATTGTGTAGTATGGTAAGTTCTACCGGAGTTTGCTTGTTAATTCACACGCATCTCATCTTAACCCTGAATGCTAGAGTACAAGATAGATATTGTAAATTATTTTATCTCTGATCTTGTATAGTAGTTTTTTTTTGTTCAAAACCTGTGGAATCTGTGGCTTTATTTACTGAGCAAGTGTCTTAAATCTCAAACTTTGCCTAAGTTAACCCTAACTGGATCTTGGCAACGACTTGGATCTGCCCAAGGATCGTAACAGAACTTAAGTTCTTTCTTGCATTGGATTATAGTATTATACAGTGACTACACTTGAAAAAAGTCTTTTTTATATAGCCCATGTGAAAGATGTTTAACTTTGATCTCCTGACCCACATTTTTAAATAGTTGTAGTTATTTTTAATAGGTGAGTTTTTTATAAAAATAAGTCATCCCACATGTTATCAGCTCATGAATGTGTTTGTTATGAGCTGGAAACTGAAGTAATTCAGCTGAGATTTTTTATTTCAGGGTGTTCTGAAAGGCTTTAAAGGTGAACTCATCCATGTCTACAATAAACATGATGGAGCCTTAAGGAGCTCTGAGTACTTCAACCAACTGAAGGAGAATTGTAATATCATCCTTCTGGGTGATTCACTGGGAGACTTGAGTATGGCAGATGGCGTTCAAAATGTTGAAAGCATTCTCAAGATTGGATTCTTAAATGATAAAGTAAGAAATTTTAGATTAATCGTTAAATTTTTAATTCAAATTAGGGTCAATGGAAATTTGTAGAATATTCCCATGCTTGTGTTATTTTCATCAAATAAGCAGAAGCGTTCACGATCAGAATAAACCAGCAGGACCTCAGTGAGCCAACACATTTACAAACATTTGAGTTTGTTGAAATTAGATCTCATGTTTATTCCACAATATTTTAGTAACGTAGTTCTGTAGTGGCAGTGGTGGACGTGATTTAATGTAATATGCAGTTGTACATCAGCAATAGCCAGTGGCTGGAGAACTGCAGTTTACTTTGGCCACAGAACTATTGCGACCTGCTAGCTAGCCAGTACTGTTTGGCTTGTCTAAATTTGGCAAATGTGAAGTTGTGCTGCTACAATTGGACATTAGTTCAATATGCAGGAAAACTGCAGGAAGAGTTAGAAACTTACAGAATTACATATATTCCATTGGTATGCTTTGTTGAAAATGCAGAAGGTTAATATGCCTACTAAGTAAGATTCACATTTCTGTTTGTCAGCCATTCTCCATTTTGCTGCTGCATTTTTCTAACTCGAAGGGACTTATGTAAATTAATTCATTATCCATATGATACAAGTGAGTGGCCTAGCAAACATACTTCAGTCTAAGGTGTATTGTACCAGAGCCTTTACACTCATTTTATTGAAAGTTGAGATGTTATAATTATATGGCAAGCAAATCTATTTCTTTTCAAGATTAACACTATCCACTACCCAAAATATTGCATCTAGCATCCAAGAATCAGATGTACATAGTTCTAAACTTAAGTATCTTTTTTTAAATGTGCATAGGTGGAAGAATGTTTAGAAAAGTACATTGACTCCTATGATATAGTACTGGTGAAAGAAGAGACTCTAGATCTGACCAATGCTATCCTCCAGAAGATTCTGTGATGAGCACTGAAGACATCCAGGCATGTGGGAGCTTGAAACTGAAATACTGTTCTACTTTTTGTGTTGTGTAATTGAACAGCCCCATTTATTGAAAATGCACATTCTCCAACACCTGGTCCTGAAGAAAATATGTATTCTTAAAGTTTGCACAGAAGTAACATTGGTGTGTCCTCGCAGTGAATAAAGGGAACTTTGCTGCTCCTTTATGAAGATAGGCAGTTATATAACTTTGTGAGCCACTGGCAGATTTAAACTACCTCTAAATGTAATCGTTTAAATTCTGGCTTTAACCTTTCAAAGCATTTCCATGTGTGTTATTACAGTATATGCTGTTTAATGAGGTTTTGAATATTGTAAACTTGGTGTACTGAATGGATAAATTTCCCACATATAACTATGACAGGTTCTATCCAAGAGATGAACACTGAGGCAGTTTTTAAAATTTTTTGCAAATGTTCTGTAGTTGTAGATAATTCTGAGGATGCTTTTTGTTTATTTGGTTATAGTTTGTGTTGCCTATTGAACATTGTCATCTGTATATTTTAAAATTAATGATGTACATGAAAGAAATGGTTATTCAGTACGTTAAATTGGAGGAGAGTTTTGAACATTGGGTCTGCTCTCTTAAAACACTTAATTTACTGCAATAAACTCTCCCACTCTATCTGAGAAGTTTTTATAATGATCTCTTTTAGTGTTTCAATCTTTTCAATATTGTTGGACCAGATCAACCTTGCTGAAACTACATTCAACAATACAATTAATAATGCGTATATAATCAGTCTGTTTGAAGTAAGCAATTGGATGAGGCCACATTCATCAATACAATTAGCAATATTATCCAAAAGAAATAGCTTTGAGTGGTGCTCAGTGTGGTTCACTTGATCCAATCATTTATAAAAACTCATCTGCCATTCAATCCAACAGTGAGACGATTTACTTTGAGCTTAAGAACAAAATATCCTTTATCTCAGCCATCTGAATTTTGAATTGAATATGAAACATATGAAGCAGCTCATGACTGAGTACAACTCGGAGACCATGCATGAGCTTGGGAATTTGGTAAGTGAGGAAATTTTGAGGATTAATCTCTAGAATTTAGTTTGCATTTAGCATTTAACTACAATTTACTGTTAAAGTTTAAGTTTCTTCCAGATTTGGGGATAAACTCCCTTCTGGCGAGCTAGCTACAGTTAGTTAAATAGAACCGGTTTCACTGTAGAATTTCAGCTGGTATAAGGTAGTCATACTAAGCACATGAAGCAAGCACAAAGGTAGCAGCACATGACCGAATGCAGCTTAAGACTGAGCTTTGGAATTTGAGTAGGGAATTCAGCGCAATGAGTGAGGAGATGCTGTTCTGACCTTTTACAAAAAAGAGTGGTCTGAAAGAAGGAGCCAGAGACCAGCAGTATGACATGAGAGCTGAAGTTAGAAGCATTAATTAGGTGAGCAGGTAGGTAAGTAGTTGGTGAGTTTTAAGTTTTTTTTTCTCTCTCCATAAATAGGAGTAGTGGGTTAAACTGGTAATGGGGGAAATATAAGTATTGCATTAAATTTCTAGCTTAGCTAGTTCACCACTTGATATAACTACAGATGTCAAGTGATATTTCTAAACCTAATTGAGATAAAACAGTAAAGATGGGGCAAGTGATGTGTGGCAGCCGTAGTATGTGGGAGATGGTGATCATAGCAACATGGGAAATAGGAGCAGGCATAGGCCATTCGGCCCCCTCTGCTAGATCATGGCAGATCTCCTACCTCAACACCATTTTCCCACAATATCACTTGATAACTTAATCTAAAAATCTGTCAATCACTGCCTTGTATTTTATACTCAATGACTGAGCCACCACAGCCCTCTGGGGTAGAGAATTCCAAAGATTTACCACCCGCTGAGTGAAGAAATCCAGTTGTTGTGTTCCACGTGGATACTAATACACACAGAACTAAGTAAGAAGTTCTGCTAAGGGAGTCTGAAAAGCAGAAACACAAAAGTGGTAATCTGCATTACCTACCACCTGAGCCATGAGCAAATTAGCATAGGGGGAATAAGATCAAAGAGTTGCATGCATGGCTGAAAAATTGGTGTGGGAGAAATGGCTTTTGATTCATGGGGCACTGGCCTTAGTATTAGGAAAAGAGAGAGATGAATCTTTGGGATGGCTTTTGCCTGAACCTCACTGGGACCAGTGTCCCAATGGATTGTAACTCTTTCGAGTACAAACCCGTTTCCATCTGTTTCAGATGAAGTTACATTGTTTTGCCATTGTGAGATTTGAACTCTTGATCTTGGGGTTACAAACCCAGTACCATAACCACTTGGCTATTTAGGCCAAGCCCCCCCAATGGATTGTAGAACTAGAGCTGTAAAGAGAGCTCTAATTAGTGATTGGGCGGTGGGGGGGTGAAGGCAGGTTAACATTAGGGGAGATTTGGAAAGTTAGAGAAAGGACAAGATAATAATGTAAGGTAATGATCAGCAGAATGTGACAGGAAGGGACAGTGTACTAGCAGATAAGACCACAGTGGGTAAAAAGACAGAATTAAAGACTCCACAAATAGTAGTAGTAGTAGTTCTAAAGGAAGCTGCAGTGATTTTGAAAAGATGGGTGAATGAGCTTAAAATTAAGATGGAATTCAGTATCAGTAACTGAGAGATGCTTTATTTTAAAGGGACTTCTGTCCTTTCATTCTGAATATAAGTAAGTTCAGTGCTGCAGAAATGTTGAGATAACATAAGTACTGGATGAAGAGAGATCAATAATGTTTAAAACTGGTTTCCACCAATAGATTCCCCAAATTATTCAGGTTCGTGTATTGGTAAAAACCAATTTCCTCCCAGTTCTCTGCTATGGATCCTGAGATGTGTATATCACATTAGTGATATTGCATGTCCATCCCACCACCTGATTTTCATAAGTTCATCCTTCCTCCCAAATCACAGAAAAGATATTTTAAAGGGATGGTTTTACTTCTCTATACACTAGACTGTGGAATGACCATAAAATAATTAAATAAAAACAAAAAAACGCGGATGCTGGAAATCCAAAACAAAAGCAAAAACAAAACAAAAACAAAAACAGAATTACCTGGAAAAACTCAGCAGGTCTGGCGGCATCGGCGGAGAAGAAAAGAGTTGACGTTTCGAGTCCTCATGACCCTTCGACAGAACTTGAGTTCGAGTCCAATCCGCAGTTTTTTTTGTTTTTCTGTGTGTTTAAATGACTGCCACTGCGCTTCAAGAAATGCCTACCTCCTTGAAGAAGTTCTGTTCTTTTCTGCGACAAGATTTCCGTTCCTCTCTTTTGCCCTGCTCACCTTCCTTGCTTTCCATTTCCCTCCTGGTGTTTGACAAGGTGTTTACTAAAACCAGCTTTCACAGCCATATCTCCTTTCTCAGTGACTGTCTCTGTCTCCGACTTAGCCCACGTGGATTTCAACTGAAATTCCACCCCTCATGTTTCGAACCCACCCAGGATTACAGGTATCTCCGGGACATAAAACGTTTCTCGGACTGCTGTTCCCGTCACATTCTGAAATCCACACTCAGTGCCATACGCCGCCATATGAACACACTCGACCTCTCCCTCCAGCAGCACCGCCGTACCCTTTTTCAAAGCTGCGCGTGCCCCCAGTTTCATTTTATCCTTCGGCTCATCCGATGCCTCAACAAGAAACTTTTTCTCTTTCTCTCAAGTGCTAAGGAACGCAAGCTCCAACAACTCATCGACACCAACACCCATCTAGGACCCTCCACCCCTGCCTGTCCCTCCGTCCCCACCCTTTCTTCCAATCCCAACCCCAGCCGTGTATTCACTACACCCCCTGACCTTCCCCTCTCCGATGCTGAACGTTCAGTGCTCAGCAAAGGACTTAGTTTCATACCCTTACGCCCTCACCTCAATGAATTTCGGGCTCGGCATGATGCTGAACTCTTCTTCCGCCGTCTTCGTCTCCGGGCTCACTTCTTTGGGCAGGAGTCCTCTCCCAGTTCAACGGATCCTTTTACCCATCTCCAATATTCTCCCTCCACCTGGACCCCTCCCTCTGGATTCTTACCTTCTCTTGATCTTTTCATTGAGAACTGTCGGCGCGACATTAGTCGTCTCAATTTCTCTGCTCCTCTCACCCATTCTAACCTGTCTGTCTCTGAACTTACTGCACTCCATTCTCTCAGGTCCAACCCTGACATTGTCATCAAACCCGCTGACAAGGGTGGTGCTGTTGTTGGCTGGTGCACTGACCTCTACCTCGCGGAGGCTGAGCGTCAACTCGCAGACACTTCCTCCTACCTCTCCCTGGACCATGACCCCACCACTGAACATCAAGCCATTGTTTCCAGGACTGTCACTGACCTCATCTCCTCTGGGGATCTCCCTCCCACAGCTTCCAACCTGATAGTCGCCCAACCTCGGACGGCCCGCTTCTATCTCCTACCCAAAATCCACAAACAGAACTGCCCCGGTAGACCAATCGTCTCAGCTTGCTCCTGCCCCACAGAACTAATTTCTCGTTATCTTGACTCCCTTCTCTCTCCCCTTGTCCGGTCCCTTCCCACCTACATCCGTGATTCCTCTGACACCTTACGTCACATCAACAATTTCCAGTTCCCTGGCCCCAACCGCTTCCTCTTCACCATGGATGTCCAATCCCTCTACACTTCCATCCCCCACCAGGATGGTCTGAGGGCCCTTAGCTTCTTCCTCGAACAGAGGCCCAAACAATCCCCATCCACCACTACTCTCCTCCGTCTGGCTGAACTTGTTCTCACGCTGAACAATTTCTCCTTCAACTCCTCTCACTTCCTCCAAATAAAAGGTGTGGCTATGGGTACCCGCATGGGCCCCAGCTATGCCTGTCTCTTTATGGGGTATGTGGAACATTCCTTGTTCCAGTCCTACTCCAGCCCCCTTCCACAACTCTTTCTCCGGTACATCGATGATTACTTCAGTGCCGCTTCATGCTCTCGTCGAGACTTGGAAAAATTATATTAATTTTGCTTCCAATCTCCACCCCTCCATCATTTTCACGTGGTCCATCTCTGATACTTCCCTTCCCTTACTTGACCTCTCTGTCTCAATCTCTGGTGATAGACTGTCCACCAATATCCATTACAAACCCACTGACTCCCACAGCTATCTCGACTACAGCTCCTCACACCCCGCTTCCTGTAAGGACTCCATCCCATTCTCTCAGTTCCTTCGCCTCCATCGCATCTGTTCCGATGATGCTACCTTCAAAAACAGTTCCTCTGACATGTCCTCCTTCTTCCTTAACCAAGGTTTTCCACCCACGGTCGTTGACAGGGCCCTCAACCGTGTCCGGCCCATCTCCCGCGCATCCGCCCTCACGCCTTCTCCCTCCCAGAAACATGATAGGGTCCCCCTTGTCCTCACTTATCACCCCACCAGCCTCCGCATTCAAAGGATCATCCTCCGCCATTTCCGCATGATGCCACCACCAAACATCTTCCCTTCACCCCCCCTATCGGCATTTCGTAGGGATCGCTCCCTCCGGGACACCCTGGTCCACTCCTCCATCACCCCCTACTCCTCAACCCCCTCCTATGGCACCACCCCATGCCCACGCAAAAGATGCAACACCTGCCCCTTCACTTCCTCTCTCCTCACCGTCCAAGGGCCCAAACATTCCTTTCAAGTGAAGCAGCATTTCACTTGCATTTCCCCCAACTTAGTCTACTGCATTCGTTGCTCCCAATGTGGTCTCCTCTACATTGGAGAGACCAAACGTAAACTGGGCGACCGCTTTGCAGAACACCTGCGGTCTGTCCGCAAGAATGACCCAAACCTCCCCGTCGCTTGCCATTTTAACACTCCACCCTGCTCTCTTGCCCACATGTCTGTCCTTGGCTTGCTGCATTGTTCCAGTGAAGCCCAACGCAAACTGGAGGAACAACACCTCATCTTCCGACTAGGCACCTTACAGCCTTTCGGACTGAATATTGAATTCAACAACTTGAGGTCGTGAGCTCCCTCCCCCATCCCCACCCCCTTTCTGCTTCCCCTTCCTTTTTTTCCAATAAATTATAAAGATTTTCCTTTTCCCACCTATTTCCATTATTTTTAACAAAAAACACCCCCACTAGAGCTATACCTTGAGTGCCCTACCATCCATTCTTAATTAGCACATTCGTGTAGATAATATCACCAACTTTAACTTTAACACCTATGTGTTCTTTTGTACTATTGTTGTTGACATCTTTTGATGATCTGCTTCTATCACTGAGATAAAAACAAGACAAAACTGCGGATGCTGGAAATCCAAAACAAAAACAGAATTACCTGGAAAAACTCAGCAGGTCTGGCAGCATTGGCGGAGAAGAAAAGAGTTGACGTTTCGAGTCCTCATGACCCTTCGACAGAACTTGATTTCGTGTCCTTCTTCTTCCTTAACCGAGGTTTTCCACCCACGGTCGTTGACAGGGCCCTCAACCGTGTCCGGCCCATCTCCCACGCATCCGCCCTCACGCCTTCTCCCTCCCAGAAACATGATAGGGTCCCCCTTGTCCTCACTTATCACCCCACCAGCCTCCGCATTCAAAGGATCATCCTCCGCCATTTCCGCCAACTCCAGCATGATGCCACCACCAAACACATCTTCCCTTCACCCCCCTTATCGGCATTCCGTAGGGATCGCTCCCTCCGGGACACCCTGGTCCACTCCTCCATCACCCCCTACTCCTCAACCCCCTCCTATGGCACCACCCCATGCCCACGCAAAAGATGTAACACCTGCCCCTTCACTTCCTCTCTCCTCACCGTCCAAGGGCCCAAACATTCCTTTCAAGTGAAGCAGCATTTCACTTGCATTTCCCCCAACTTAGTCTACTGCATTCGTTGCTCCCAATGTGGTCTCCTCTACATTGGAGAGACCAAACGTAAACTGGGCGACCGCTTTGCAGAACACCTGCGGTCTGTCCGCAAGAATGATCCAAACCTCCCTGTCGCTTGCCATTTTAACACTCCACCCTGCTCTCTTGCCCACATGTCTGTCCTTGGCTTGCTGCATTGTTCCAGTGAAGCCCAACGCAAACTGGAGGAACAACACCTCATCTTCCGACTAGGCACCTTACAGCCTTTCGGTCTGAATATTGAGTTCAACAACTTTAGGTTGTGAGCTCCCTCCCCCATCCCCACCCCCTTTCTGTTTCCCCCTTTTCCCCTTTTTTTTCCCTATAAATTATATAGATTTTTCTTTTCCCACCTATTTCCATTATTTTTAAATATTTTAAAATCTTTTATGCTCCCCCCACCCCCACTAGAGCTGTACCTTGAGTGCCCTACCATCCATTCTTAATTAGCACATTCGCTTAGATAATATCACCAACTTTAACTTTAACACCTATGTGTTCTTTTGTACCATTGTCGCTGACATCTTTTGATGATCTGCTTCTATCACAACCACCTCGCTCTCTCCCTATCTCTCCGCCCCACACACACACCTTAAACCAGCTTATATTTCAACTCTTTCTTGGACTCGAAATCAAGTTCTGTCGAAGGGTCATGAGGACTCGAAACGTCAACTCTTTTCTTCTCCGCCGATGCTGCCGGACCTGCTGAGTTTTTCCAGGTAATTCTGTTTTTGTTTTGGATTTCCAGCATCCGCAGTTTTGTCTTGTTTTTATCAGAATACTGCAGATGCTGGAAATCTGATATAACATCAAGGAATGCTGGAGGTACTCGGCGGGTCGGATGGTGTCTGTGGAGAGGACTAGAGTTAACGTTTCAGATCAATATTCAGTCCGGAAGGCTGTAAACTGAATATTGAGTTCAACAATTTTAGATCATGGACTCTCTCCTCCATCCCCATCCCCCTTTTTTCCAATAATTTATTTAGATTTTTCTTTTCCCACCTATTTCCATTATTTTTAAATGTATTTCCATCCTTTGTTTTACCTCTACCTTTTAGCCTATTTTGATCCCTTCCCCCAACCCCACCCCACCCCCACTAGGACTATCTAAACCTGCTTGTCCTGCTTTCTGCCCTGCTTGTCCACATTTCTTAGCTAATATCACCACCCTCAACACCTCTTTGTCTTTTTGTCTATGATATCTTTTGGCAATCTCCACCTATCACTGGCCCTCTATCCAGCTCTACTTGTCCCACCACCTCCCCCCCCCCCCCCCCCCCCCCCCCCCCCGCCTTATACCAGTTTATATTTCACCTCTTTTCTATTTTTCCTTAGTTCTATTGAAGAGTCATACCGACTCAAAACGATACATAGGGACTCGAAATCAAGTTCTGTCGAAGGGTCATGAGGACTCGAAACGTCAACTCTTTTCTTCTCCGCCGATGCTGCCAGGCCTGCTGAGTTTTTCCAGGTAATTCTGTTTTTGCTTCTATCACTGCTTGTTTGTCCACACAACCACATCCGCCCCCCCCTCCAACCCCAACCTCTCTCTCTCTCTCTCTCTCCGCCCCCCCCATACACACACCTTAAACCAGCTTATATTTCAACTCTTTCTTGGACTCGAACTCAAGTTCTGTCGAAGGGTCATGAGGACTCGAAACGTCAACTCTTTTCTTCTCCGCTGATAAAATAATTAAATATTGAATATACAAGCACCCTGTGGGTGTCTTTCAAATCACATACCCTACATCTGAGGTGCAGAGTATTTTTGCTGTTTCATGCTACTGAGTGGAAGTTTCAGGCCCCAATAACATGTCTCCTCCTTCACCTTTCCCCATGCCTCCAGTGCTACCTATGACAAGGTCCATTCAGTTACTTAATCTAGAACCAAAACCCTCAACTGTGGTCAGAAAGCCTGTGTGACATTTGCTGATTCAGGTGAGTAAGATCCCAGACTCACCTCTGGATAACAAGGAGCTGAACCCATGTTCACTGATGAAATTGTTATCAAGCCCTGTCACGCCACTATTAAACACACTAAAAGTGCTTTGCCTTCCCCAGCCTCTGGAATGTTTCTAATACAGTAACAGTGGGTAATGTCTCTTGAATAGGTGTACAGCTCAGTCATTCAACAGTGTAAACAAACTCCTCTTTGTCCATGAGTGAAGTATCTTTCTATAACTTGCAAAATCCCAATAATTTCAGGGGCAAAAAACACCCTTTGCATAGAATGTAATGGTGAACTTAAAGCCCTACATGGTTTTTAGAAATGGAATATATGCCATACCAGAGTTAGAAATAAGTATAAATACAGCAGATCCTGAACACACACACGCATACAAACTATCCACATGGGTTCCATTTATTCACTGCAACATGTATACATACTACATGAAACCATTTATTGGCAACATTGGTCTTAATTTGAGCAGCAGACAAAAGATTGAGTTGGTCATGGTATTTTCAAAGCAAATTAAATACTGCAGTATTTGCCAAAAGATTTCAACATGTGTAACTGAAACTTGCATAGTTTAACTGCAAAAAACTAATGTTCTCACAAAAAGGAACTTTTTAAAGCCCAAATATATATAAATTTTTACCAAAAACATTCTCTACTAAAACATGAGATTTCTACAGACTTTGCTGTTAAAATACTAACACTTTTATTGAAAGTAAATAGTTTCAAAATAAAATTGTTTAGTGAAAGACCAATAAAAAGTTTTTTTTAAAAATAAAAGCCTGATTCTCCATGAACGAGCTAGGGAGGTAGCACTAAATTACTAAAATGAGGACATTGTGTTGTAGCGCTTTCTTACTCCAAAGCACATGGTTCAGCAATTACCCTTACTGAAACTCAAGTCCTAATTAATTGTTCTTCTACTCTTAAGGAGTTGCCTTTGGAATGCTTTGAAGTCAGAAAGCAATGAAAAAGGCTAATGGAATGCTGGCTTTTTGCCTCAGGAAGGTTTGAATTCAAAGGGGAGAAAGTAATACTAGACCCCAATGGGATGCAATTTTGGGCAGCACACCTCAGGAAGATCACATTGACTTTGGAGGCAATAGAACACATTTATTTGAAAGATACCAAATCATGCAACATAATAATAGAACTAGGTTCAAATACAATGACAGGTTGCATAATCTTGTCTTGCTAAGTTTAGAAGATTAAGAGCTGATCAAAATGATAGAAATTTGTTAGGATCGATAGAGAAACTATATCCTCTGGTGGGGGGAATTCAGAATGAAGGGATGTAATTTCAAAATTAGAGCAAGGCAACGCAAGTGGAATCAGCAAGCACTTCTTCACACAAAGGGTAGTGGAAATATGCAAATTTCTTCAAAAGGCTGTGGATGCTGGGTTTATAGGCAATGATTTCTAGGACTGAAGCCAAAATAGATTTGTGGTGCAGATCAGCCATGATCTAATTGAATGGTAAAGCAGGCTCGAGAAGCTGAAGGGCCACCACCTATTCTCATCATCCCTATAACTTTATTTACAGGATCAGAGCAGTATGGAGCCTCAGACGAGGAGGCCTTGATCACAGAATCTAGAGGTTGCTATGTGTTTGCTTATGATTCTGGCAGCAACAGACTTGTATTCAAACATTCCTAGTTCAATAAGTGGTGATTAACCATGTATTTGGACTTCTGCATGCAGAGGCATTGTTCTAGGCAACCTTCAGCATAGACTACAGTCAGGCAATAAAGCAGCTTTGGTTCTGTGAAAGCTACATGGCTATCTCAGGTTGATAGTGAATATTCAGGTGCAGTGGAGCAACTTCTGTCTGGCCTGGTTTAAGGGCTGCCCCAATATTACTGCACTGACAATTTGTCCAGATCTTTGCTATTGGAAAGGGTAGACTCTGGTACAGAAATGACATATACTGTCCTGGATGGTTTGGAATATATGGAATCAAAGAGCAACAAATATATTTTCCCTGCAGTCTGATAAACACCATTCTGAAGTCATATTGGACTCTTGTTAACTCTGTTTCTCTCTCCATAGATGCTGCTGCACCTCAGTTTTTCCAGCGCTTTGCTTTTCTTACCAACGATTATATAAGCTTCGTATGCAAAACTAGTTAAAGGGACAGAGAGCTAAGCTTTCTTGAGAAATTTCAATCTTTTGCCAGTTCCTTCAAACTCTTGGTTTCCAGTGATTGATGTTCAGCAACAATTTTTTTATTCATTCATGGGATGTGGGCTTCACTGGCTGGACCAGCATTTATTGCCCATCCTTAGTTGCCCTTGAGAAGGTGGTGGTGAGCTGCCACCTGGAACCACTGCAGTCCGTGTGGTGTAGGTACACCCACAGTACTGTTAGAAAGGGAGTTCCAGGATTTTGACCCAGTGACATTACATTTCCCAGTCAGGATGGTGAGTGACTTGGAGGGGAACTTCTAGGTGGTGATGTTCCCATCTATCTCTGCTGCCCTCGTCATAGAAACTAGGAGCAAGAGTAGGCCATTCAGCCCTTCGAGCCTGCTCCGCCATTAACCATGATCATGCCTGATCCTCTATCTCAACGCCGTATTCCTGCTTCGTCTCCATACCCCTTGATGCCCCTAATATCCAAAAAATTATCAATTTCTTTCTTGAATATACTCAGTGACCTGGCCTCTACAGCCTTCTGTGGTAGAGAATTCTACGGGTTGACGTCCCTCAGTGAATAAATTTTTCCTCATCTCAGTCCTAAATGGCCTGCCCCATATCCTGAGACTGGCCCCTGATCTTCTAGATGGTAGTGGTCATGAGTTTGGAAGGTGCTGTCGAAGGAGCCTTGGTGAATTCCTGCAGTGCATCTTGTAGATGTTGCACACTGCTGCTACTGTGCGTCGGTGGTGGAGGGAATGAATGTTTGTGGAAATGGTGCCAATCGAGTGGGCTGCTTTGTTGTGGATGGTGTCAAGCTTCTTGAGTGTTGTGGGAGCTGTACTCATCCAGACAAGTGGGGAGTATTCCATCACACTCCTGACTTGTGCCTCGGAGATGGTGGACAGGCTTTGGGGAGTCAGGAGATGGGTTACTCGTCACATTGTTCCTACTCTCTGACCTCTTGTAGCCACAATATTTATATGGCTAGTCCAGTTAAGCTTCTGGTTAATGGTAACCCACAGGATGTTGATAGTGGGGGATTCAGTGATGGTAGTGCCATTGAACATCAAGGGGCGATGGTTGGATTCTCTCCTGTTGGAAATGGTCATTGCCTGACACTTGTGTGGTGCATATGTTACTTGCCACTTGTCAGCCCAAGCCTGGATATTGTCCGGGTCTTGCTGCATTTGAATATAGACTGCTTCAGTATCTGAGGAGTTGTGAATGGTGCTGAACATTGTGCAATCATCAGCGAACATCCCCCCCTTCTGATCTTGTGAGGGAAGGAAGGTCATTGATGACGCAGCTGAAGATGGCTGGGCCGAGGACACTACCCTGAGAAACTTCTGCAGTGCTGTCCTGAAGCTGAAATGACAGACCTTCAACAACCACAACTATCTTCCTTTGTGCTAGGTGTGACTATAACCAACGGAGAGTTTTCCCCTTGATTCTTATTGACTCCAGTTTTGATGGGGCTCCTTGATGCCATATTCTGTCAAATGCTGCCTTGATGTCAAGGGCAGTGACTCTCACCTCATTTCGTGAGTTCAGTTTTTCTGTCCGTGTTTGAACCAAGGCTGTAATGAGGGCAGGAGCTGACTTGCCTTGGTGGAATCCAAACTGGGCATCAGTGTGCTAAGCAAGTGTTGATAGAGTTCTTGATGATTCCTTCCATTACCTTACTGATGATCGAAAATTGACTGATGGGGCGGTAATTAACCGGGTTGGATTTGTCCTGCTTTTTGTATACAGAACATACCTGGGCAATTTTCCACATAGCCGGGTCGATGCCAGTGTTGTAGCTGTACTGGAGCAGCTTGGCTAGGGGCACGGCAAGTTCTGGAGCACAAGACCTCAGTACTGTTGCCAGAATATTGTCAGGACCCATAGCCTTTGCAGTATCCAGTGCCTTTTGCGGTTTCTTGATCTAAGGTGGAGTGAATCAAATTGGCTGGAGACTGGCATCTGTGATGCTGGAGACCTCCGGAGGAGGCCGAGATGGATCATCCACTCAGCACTTCTGGCTGAAGATTCTTGCAAATACTTCAGTCTTATCTTTTGCAATGATGTCCTGGGCTCCTCCATCATCGAGGATGGAGATATTTGTGGAACCTCCTCCTCCAGTGAGTTGTTTAATTGTCCACCACCATTCACGACTGGATCTGGCAGGACTGCAGAGCTTACATCTGATCTGTTAGTTGTGGGATTGCTTAGCTCTGTTTATTACTTACTGCTTAGGCCGTTCAGTATGCAAGTAGTCATGTTATAGCTTCACCGGGTTGACACCTCGTTTTTAGGTATGCCTGACGCATGCCCTCCTGCAATCTTCATTGAACCAGAGTTGATCCTCTGACTTGATGGTAATGGTAGAGTGGGGGATATGCTGGGCCATGAGGTAACAGATTGTGTTCGGGTATAATTCTGCTGCTGCCCCACAGCGTCTCATGGATGCCCAGCCTTGAGTTGCAAGATCTGTTCAAAATCTATGGTAGCAACACAACACCATGGAGAGTATCTTCAATGTGAAGGCAGGACTTTGTCTCCACAAGCACTGCAGTGGTCACTCCTGCTGATACTGTCATGGACAGATGCATCTATGGCAAGCAGGTTGGTGAGGATGAGGTCAAGTATGTTTTTCCCTCTTGTTGGTTCCCTTGCCACTTGCCACAGACCCAGTCTAGCAGCTGTGTAATTTAGGACTTGGCCAGCTCGGTCAGTAGTGGTGCTACTGAGCCACTCTTGGTATTGGGCATTGAAGTCTCCCACCCAGAGTACATTCTGTGCCCTTGCTACCCTCAGTGCTTCCTCCAAGTGATGTTCAACACCGATTCATCAACTGAGGGATGGCAGTACATGGCATCAGCAGGAGGTTTCCTTGCCCATGTTTGACTTGACACCATGTTCAGGACTCCCAAGGCAGCTCCCTCCTGACTCTATATCACTGTGCTGCCGCCTCTGCCAATGGGACAGCACATAGCCAGGGATGGTGGTGTCAGGGACATTATCCGTGAGGATAACTATGTCAGGCTGTTGCTTGACTAGTCTGTGAGACAGCTCTTCTAACACGATGAAGAATATCTTCAATGTAAAGCCTGGACTTTGTCTCCACGATGACGGTGGTGGTGACTCCTACCAATACTGTCATGGATAGATGCATCTGTGGCAGGTAGGTTGGTGAGGATGAGTATGTAAGTGTGCTTTTCCCTCACCATCTATGTACTTTAGGGCTCGGCCAATAGCAGTCAGTAAACATTGAAGTCCCTACCCAGTGTACATTCTGCGCCCTTGCCACCCTCAATGCTTCCTCCAATCGGTGTTCAATATGTAAGGACAACAGATTTCCTTCCCTGAAAGACATCAGTGAACCATATGGGTTTTTACAACAATGGTTTCATGGTCATTAGACTTTTAATTCCAGATATTTATTGAATTCAAATTCCACCATCTGCCATAGTGGGTGAACCACGTCCCCAGAGCATTACCCTGGGTTTCTGGATTACTAGCCTAACCACAATAGCACTATGCCATCGCCTACCTGACAGTGATTATTAAGCTGCTGCTTCTTCTTGAGTTCTCTACCTGAAGACAGGTCTTCAGTGATTATTCATTGAACCATGGCTAGGAAAAGGAGGCAGACCCTGAGTCTACTTCATCTCAAACAAGGATCCAACTCCAGACAGTTGACACTAATCTGATCCCTACACTGGCCTTCCAAATAGTAAGAAGACAGCAATTATCAGATTATTGAAGAAGATTGAGACATCATGTGAGCTATGAGTACTTTGTTAGGGAAGCAAGTCTGAAGGTAAGGTGACACACATGGTTTGCAACTTGACCATTGTGTCCTCTACCTGAGGTGAAGAGGTCTCATTACCATGGTTCTGTGTTAGTTTCATTTGTACATTTATTTCACACCAGTCTCAGGAAAGTGAAAAATAACATTAATGACACAAGTGAAAGTGGTTTATGAAAAATGTAATCTTACGCCACAGGAGATCATTCAGCCCCACATACCTATACTGGCTCTTTGAAACAGCTATCCCATTAGTTCTAGTCCCCTGCTCTTTGCCTGTAGCAACAGCATCCAATTCACAAGTTCTATCAGTCAAGTAGGACACCAGAGACTTATTTTCCATAACCACCCATTTTGCATAAATCATCTGCTTATACAATTCAAAGTAGGGCACGATTAGTGTTTTATATTGTTCAAAGCAAGTATTATTGAGTCTTTGTTCCTAGTTTTGTAATCAGGTTGCAACAGACTAGGGTGGGAGCACAGCCCAGAGCCTGTGCAGAGGGGAAATAAAATGTAAAATTTTACATGTCTTTGGAACCTGTACATTACAAATAGTTAGAATTGCAACCTGACCAACATTCTCTTTTAAGCTGTCACTGGCCTGGTGGATTTTGAGGTGACTGTTGTACATTACAACAGGTAGTGGGAGCAACCTATGTGAATGTGAACCATCATTTAAAGGCAACATCCATTAACAAACTAGCAATCTCAAAGTTGAATACCCTACTTGGAGAAAATGCCTCACACAGAACAAGACCCACAGCAATTGGTTCCATTCTTTCCCTCCATGAATTCATTTTATCCATGAATGCTGTGTACATCTCATTGTCTGTAACACATAGGGTGACAGGCATTGAATCTCCACTTTCCATTCTAGTGTTGCATACTGGCAATCAGTCCTAGTCGCCCAAAATATAAATTAAAACAGAAATTTGACTGGTTCTCATTGAATAAAAGATTGTCCAACAAAGAAGTAAAATATAAGTTGCAAGGTATGCTTTCAAGTACTAATGGAATATTAATTTTTTTTGGTACGAGCCGTGATTGTTGATGTTATTAAACTGCATGTGAAATTGGACTTCAAGTAAACCTAATTTGGAGTGTATAGCATAGAGCTGGGTGGGAAAAGATTAAAATTCAAATGTAAAAAACCTATAAAAGAGAAACACCTTCTGTGGACCATCTCTGCTCAGAAGCAAATGAACATGATACCTAATTCAGTCTTAGACAAGCAATTTGGAATCGGGGCTTCCAATGTCACTAATATGTTTTATACCTAAGCTGTAGAATAGAAACATGGACAAAACCCACCTCCCAACCAACAAACCACAGGTTAACTCTTTACTTTTATTCTTCTGCTCAATTGAGGCATTGATGTCAACCTTGGTCTTATAGTTCATCATGATGGGTGTTCTCCTCATCCTTCAGCTTGAACTCTTCAGCGCTTATCTTGCCATCTCCATTCCGATCCTGATTGGAAAACATGTTCTCTATGATCTTATCTGGAGAAAAACCGGGGGCCAGTTTCCCCTGACCACTCTCCACTTGGGTCAGGATGTATTTGGAAAACTGTAGGAAGGAAAATGTATGATTTTAGACAAGACTGAAACCAGAAAAAGAGCTATTTCTCACATTACTCAGGCTGTACAAAATGCAAGGTTTTGAGATGTTAACTGTGGCTCAGTGGACAGCTGTCTTTTCTGAGTCAGGTCCTAGGTTCAAGTCGCATTCCATAGACTTGAGCACAAAATCTTGGCTGCAACAGCCAGTGGTAGTACGCGCAAGCAGTGCACTGCCAGAAAGTGCGTTAAGGGAGCGCTGCACTGTAAGAAGTGTCATCTTACGAATGACACATTAAACTGAGGCCTTCTCAGGCGAATGCACATAATTTCCCGGCACTATCCAAAAGGCTGTGTACATCTGTGCTGCAACACTAGGGGGCGCGCTTCCTACACATGTGCAGATGCAGTGTCAAGAGACTAAAATAAGTGATGCTTTTTGATGCAGCTCTGCCTTCTGTCACTGTATTATGCATTTTTTGCAAGCTGGTGTCTTATAAATGTTCCCTTTTCAACAGAATCAGTTGGTACAGTGAACAACCATTTTAACAGTCAAGTTTCTGTAATGGCAAAAAATAATTATTGTAAATTTTTTTTAAATGGTTTATTTCAACATTGCTTCACCTTGAAATTTTGTCATCACCAGATCTTTGCACAGTTGTGAGTTCCCATGCTGAGCCCAATTGAGGAAATCTCTCCAGTGAATGGCTGGAAATCTGCGTTCACCTTAACGGAAAGAACTTGAATGTGTGTTTCCTTAATAACTCTGCATTCTATTAATACCTTGCTTCGGTGTTTGGAATTTAAAAAATAAATCATCAGCCAGTTGGGGGCTGGAGATCATGACCCTGGGATTAAGAGTCTCATGAACTACTAACTGAGCTAGCTGTGCTGTATAGGAACTCCCTCCATAAAACCTTTCCAATTTGGGTGAGAACTCCCCAAGTGATCCTTCTTAAGAAGGCAGCCATGATATAATTTAAACACTGCACTGATATTTCTAAATATTAGACTCTACATAGATGGGCTTTCATTCTAAAATCTGCCCTGTCCCTGGTTAAAACTTAAAAGATTTTTCACACTCCTCCCCCACCACCGCACAATAATTATAATTCTCTCAGTCTCCCGGGCTTTAACACCAATACTTGAGAGTTCATAAAACTTCACTGATACTGCTGCCGCCAAATGGAAAGGTGCCAGGAAAAATTGTGCCTGCGCTGGCTGACCCTGTGCGTGCCCAGTGTGCCTGCGCTGGCTGACCCTGTGCGTGCCCAGTGTGCCTGTGCTGGCTGACCTTGTGCGTGCCCAGTGTGCCTGCGCTGGCTGACCCTGTGCGTGCCCAGCGTGCCTGCGCTGGGAGTCCCGGTGCGTGCCCAGTGTGCCAGTGCTGGCTGACCCTGTGCGTGCCCAGTGTGCCTGCGCTGGGAGTCCCGGTGCGTGCCCAGTGTGCCTGCACTGGCTGACCCTGTGCGTGCCTAGTGTGCCTGCGTTGGCTGACCCTGTGCGTGCCCAGTGTGCCTGCGTTGGCTGACCCTGTGCGTGCCCAGTGTGCCTGCGCTGGCTGACCCTGTGCGTGCCCAGTGTGCCTGCGCTGGCTGACCCTGTGCGTGCCCAGTGTGCCTGCGCTGGCTGACCCTGTGCGTGCCCAGTGTGCCTGCGCTGGCTGACCCTGTGCGTGCCCAGTGTGCCTGCGCTGGCTGACCCTGTGCGTGCCCAGTGTGCCTGGGCTGGCTGTCCCGGTGCGTGCCCAGTGTGCCTGCGCTGGCTGTCCCGGTGCGTGCCCAGTGTGCCTGCGCTGGCTGACCCTGTGCGTGCCGTGTGCCTGCGCTGGGAGTCCCGGTGCGTGCCCAGTGTGCCTGCGCTGGCTGACCCTGTGCGTGCCCAGTGTGCCTGCGCTGGCTGACCCTGTGCGTGCCCAGTGTGCCTGCGCTGGCTGACCCTGTGCGTGCCCAGTGTGCCTGCGCTGGCTGACCCTGTGCGTGCCCAGTGTGCCTGGGCTGGCTGTCCCGGTGCGTGCCCAGTGTGCCTACGCTGGCTGACCCTGTGCGTGCCCAGTGGGCCTGCGCTGGCTGTCCCAGTGCGTGCCCAGTGTGCCTGCGCTGGCTGACCCTGTGCGTGCCCAGTGTGCCTGCGCTGGCTGACCCTATCGTCCCCAGTGTGCCTGCGCTGGCTGACCCTGTGCGTGCCCAGTGTTCCTGCGCTGGCTGACCCTGTGCGTGCCCAGTGTGCCTGCGCTGGCTGACCCTGTGCGTGCCCAGTGTGCCTGCGCTGGGAGTCCCGGTGCGTGCCCAGTGTGCCTGCGCTGGCTGACCCTGTGCGTGCCTAGTGTGCCTGCGTTGGCTGACCCTGTGCGTGCCCAGTGTGCCTGCGCTGGCTGATCCTGTGCGTGCCCAGTGTGCCTGCGCTCGGAGTCCTGGTGCATGCCCAGTGTGCCTGCGCTGGCTGACCCTGTGCGTGCCCAGTGTGCCTGCGCTGGCTGACCCTGTGCGTGCCCAGTGTGCCTGCGCTGGCTGACCCTGTGCGTGCCCAGTGTGCCTGCGCTGGCTGACCCTGTGCGTGCCCAGTGTGCCTGCGCTGGCTGACCCTGTGCGTGCCCAGTGTGCCTGCGCTCGGAGTCCTGGTGCGTGCCCAGCGTGCCTGCGCTGGCTGACCCTGTGCGTGCCCAGTGTGCCTGCGCTGGCTGACCCTGTGCGTGCCCAGTGTGCCTGCGCTGGCTGACCCTGTGCGTGCCCAGTGTGCCTGCGCTGGCTGACCCTGTGCTTGCCCAGTGTGCCTGCGCTGGCTGACCCTGTGCGTGCCCAGTGTGCCTGCGCTGGCTGACCCTGTGCGTGCCCAGTGTGCCTGCGCTGGCTGACCCTGTGCGTGCCCAGTGTGCCTGCGCTGGCTGACCCTGTGCGTGCCCAGTGTGCCTGCGCTGGCTGACCCTGTGGGTGCCCAGTGTGCCTGCGCTGGCTGACCCTGTGCGTGCCCAGTGTGCCTGCGCTGGCTGACCCTGTGCGTGCCCAGTGTGCCTACGCTGGCTGACCCTGTGCGTGCCCAGTGTGCCTGCGCTGGCTGACCCTGTGCGTGCCCAGTGTGCCTGCGCTGGCTGTCCCGGTGCGTGCCCAGTGTGCCTGCGCTGGCTGTTCCGGTGCGTGCCCAGTGTGCCTGCGCTGGCTGACCCTGTGCGTGCCCAGTGTGCCTGCGCTGGCTGTCCCTGTGTGTGCCCAGTGTGCCTGCGCTGGCTGACCCTGTGCGTGCCCAGTGTGCCTGCGCTGGCTGTCCCTGTGCGTGCCCAGTGTGCCTGCTCAACTATTCCGTTCGCCTTTCCCGTCAGCAGTAGGTTTTACAGTGCATCCAAAAAAGAACAGCAAAATTCTCCAACGTGTCCTGGCAAGTATGTAAGGTCCTATTATAACAGTGACCACACTTCACCAACGATCTGCACCTTTAATACATTAAACTGTCCCAGGTAATTCACAGGGGCATTATCGAACAAAATTTGACATTGAGCCACATAAGGCAATATTAGGGCAGATGATTAAAAGCTTGATCAAGGACATGGTTTTTAAAGAGCATCTTAAAGGAGGAGAAGGGAGGTTTAGGGAGGAAATTCCACAGCCTAAGGCCCTGGCAGATGGAGGAACATCCACTAATGGTGGAGGGATTGAAATCGGATGTTCAAAAATTGGCAGAGCACAAATATCTTTGACAGTTGTAGGGCTGAGGAGGAATAGGGAGAAGTGAGGCAATGGAGGGATTTAAAAGCAAGGATGAGGATTTTAAAATTGAGGAATTGCTTGACCAGGAACTACTGTAGGTCAAGTTAAGCAAGCACAGTGGTGATGGGTGAACAGGACTTGATGTGAGTTAGGACAAGGACAGCAGTGTTTTAGATAACCTCTCAAGTTTAGGAAGGGTAGAATATAGTGCATTGGAATAGTCAACTTCAGAGATAACATAAACACAGATGCATCTTTCAGCAGTAGATGAGCTGAGACAGAAGCTGATTGGGAAGTGGTGTGGAGATGGTAAAGACAGTCTTTGGAAGCTCATCTCAGTCAAAGGTGATACCAAGGTTTCTAAAGGTTTGCTTCAGCCTTAGACGGCTGGCAGGGAGAGGGATGCAGTCAGTAGCTAGAGAAAAGAGTTTGTAGATGGGATTGACAACAGTTGACTGAATTTTACAAGGGGTGTCGGGACACCGACATCAGGTAAAAAGCAGATCCCATGCTTGCGCTATCCGGCAGCAGGTGCTGCTTGTCAATTTCAAAGAGCTGGTACAGACCTCCTAATTGGCCATCTGTAAGTCCGCCATCCAATTAAGGCCACCGGTTCTCAAGTCTTAGCAGTCCCACCAGGAGAGGTGGTTGTTGCTGAGGAACACAGGTAAGTAAAACAAAAAATTAAATCACTGTGCCAAGTGTTGGATGGAAAACCCTGTCAGGGAGGTCACGGGGTGCCACAGGTCCTTCTTTGGCCCATGTGACCTTCTCCCCTACGCTGTGGCTGGGAGGTTTCCTCCATTTAGCTGGTGGGGGTCACCCTGCCCTCAACAAAATGCCACTGACAATGTAAAATGGCCCTTATAGGACCTTTGCATATACAAATGAGCTGCACGCCTCCTTGGAGCAGGCAGCTTCTCACATCCCTTACCGCCATCGGTAAAATGCACCTATGGTGAGGCAACATCAGGGAGCTGATCCGACTTGCTCCCCCCGCTCCGATTTTACCAGCCCTCACGCCTCCCATCCCACCTCCTGGGGGCCAGTAGCTTCAGTCTTCCCAATATTTAGCTGGAGGAAATTTCAATTCATCCAATACTTCAAAAAAAAAGCACTTCACAATATCAGCTGGGTGAGATACAAATATTTTAAGGTTATGTTGGTTAAATATTTCTGAAAATGTTTATTTGGTGATGGAAATATAAGATGGTGTTCAAATACTGTACTTTATGCCTCTCTCATATTTTCCTTTTTGTATCTGTTCTAAATACTTGAAAGAGGGGATAAAAATGCAGAGCATGAGGAAAGAGAAGGGAAGTGGAACTCTTTCAAAGAGCTGGTACAGACCATGCTGTAAGATTCAATTATTTCAATAATTGGTTCTAAGTCACTTTGGGATTTCCTGAGTTTGTGAAAAGCGCTATATTAATGCAACTTCTTTCTATACTGTCGCACCATCATGTAACCCAACTTCTTTCTGATCAGTATAGCATACCTATTGGGTCACTATGCTGAGCCCATGATAAAGGATGCAGGATGTCTAATCTTGTACCCTCTCAGACAATTTCTCTATCTAATGTTGCTCTATCAGGCCTAGGAGTGCCTGATGCCGATACTGAGCATCAACATAGTGTTCTACTTTCAAACATTAGCATCCTTCCTTAATTAACACACAAAATTCATACAAAAAAAAATTAATAAAGAGATTTACGTGGACTAGGAATTTAAAATATTCCCACTGGAATTTTCCTCTATCTCAGTTGAGAGGCTAGTTTGATTTTGGTTGAATAAATATTAGATTCGCTATGTCCTGCCATGCGTCATCTCTGGCGAGACTGTATGAACATTTGCCAATACTATTAACTGAGTTTCAGTGAAGTGAGCACAAAGGCAGTATAATCATAAGTTCCTCTAACTTCTTTGAGGCAACCCATCTTTTCCACTACTTTTACACCCAGAACATGTTCTAGGTAATTTCTGAAACAAAGACCCTTTGTAACAAATATCAAACCAAATCCTCAGTATCAATTAACCAAAAGCCATTTACACCATTTCTTCAGGGTTTCCATCGATTATCTGTGAAAGTTTTACCTGGCCAGACCACAACAACCCCTCTCCTCACACGCCCTCCCAAACACAAGCCTCATCCACACCCACATCTGCCCTTCCTCACCTCCCTTCCCAAATATCCCCCGTCCCCTCACCCATCCTCCACAACTTCCCCAAATACTCCCCCTCCCCACACCCACCCTCCGTCCACAGACATACCTGCCCTCCTCTTGCCCGCGCATACACACCCCGAGTCTGGTGTTTCACTATTAAAAGCCATTATTAATTCTACCTCCTCTGGACTGACTTCCTTGTTTCCGTCCTTGTCAATCTCGTGGAAGAGATCAGGTGATACCTCAGAAGTCCAAACGAACATATAACCATCTGGGAGACCTGCGACAAGTTCTACCATCTCAACGTCAAAAATGAGCACAGCGCTGCCCGGTACCTCTCCCACTGAAAGATAAAATCACAACATTTAATTCAGCACTGTCATCAACTTCATTCTCAAAACTGTCATTTAAGTCCCAACACTTCTTCATTATAACTACAGAACAGGTCACCTCAACCTGCAGCCCTGGGTGGAATTCACTGTCTGGAGGACCTGCTGCTATTACAGGGAGGGGTTCAAATCTAGTGATGGTGAGGAAAAGAAAATATCAGAAATGTACAATTCTATATTACGGTGTTGCCAACAGTCAGAGACTTCTCTAACTTGTCAGTAAGATCTTAATTTTGATGTGGCTACACTATCTGAGAACACTAGCATTCAATGTACATCTATACAATTTATCATACACAAATCATAACTCAGTTTTGTTAACCTGAAGATGACCATCACAGTTGCTATCCCAATTTTCAGAGTTTACTAATGGCACTAGGAGTGACTCCACTCAACACTAGGACCAAGAACAGAGGCCACAAATAAAGTCAGTTACAGCTCTGAGTTTTCATTGAGTTCACTCATGTTCAATTCAATTATCAAACTTATTAACAAGCAAAATCCATGACTCATGTACTTTAGGGTTTCTAAACCCAAAATAATCGGTAGCTTGTTACGTACCAACTCCTGTCTCTCCATAGCCCAAGTGAGGTGGAATAATGATCGTTCGTTTCTCTTCAACGCACATATTAGTGAGGCCCATGTCCATCCCTATGACCACTTGACCTGAACCCAGGACGATATTGTACGTTTTTCCATAGTTGTGACTGAAAAAAGATGTAATTTTCCAGCCTGGTTTATATAAACAGTAACTCAGACCTACTGTCAGTGGTTAATATATGAAGACTAATGGCAACTAAACAGATTAAAACAGTGACAAAGCTGAATCTGATTAGATAGTTGCTTACATTACTAGCTGCCAAAACGTTTATCACGTGTACCTGCTCCCAAACATTATCAGTGGTCTTCTAATCTGCAAGCGAATGGAGCAGGGGTTGACAGAGATAGGAGGAAATGCCTCGATCCAAGAGATAAAACCACTGTGTCACAAATTCCAGAACAAAAATCGGTGTTTCCAACTCAGGGTTAAACAAAATCTGAAGCCAGATGGGAAAGTGCTCAACAGCTCACATTCTAAATTCTTTTCGAGAACATCTGTTTTTTTAAATGGCGTCAAGACTTCCATTCACTGCCAACCTTTCCACATCAGCAGATATCAGACTAACATAGAACTTATGGCCATGAAGGATGTGTTGGAACAGAAGCCTGCCTGTGAGGTTTTTATTCTCTTTATCTGAAGTCTGATTCACAGTCACAGCAAGCGTGTACTTGTCTCAAAAATGCAACGGATCAGCAGAGAATCTGAATTCACTGCTAGTCTCCCTGAAACATCAGCTGCATCAAGAATTACAACATAGAAACAGGCCATTCAGTTCTACCAGTCCTTCCTGGTGTTTATTGTGCACACAGACAGCATCCTATCACATATACCCATCTCTTCCCATATCCCTTTATATTCCTTTTATAGCAAAATGCGTAGAATATGAAAGTAGGGATGTAATGCTAAATTTATATAAAACCCTCAGTAAGTTCAGACTTAGAGCACTTTAAACTGCACAGTTTAGGGAGCACGTTGAGATGATTGGTTGGATAGAGGGCAGATTCGTTGGACTGCTGCTGACTGAGATAATATAAATATGACACAAGACCTAAATTGGGGCTGCACTCATTATAACAGAGGAGATTGCAGGGTGATTTAAGAACATGACAAATAGGAGCAGGAGAAGAACATAAACCCATCGATGCTGTTCCACCATTTAATGTGATCATGGCTGATATTGGGTTTCAATCCACTCTCCCACCCACTCCCCATATGCACTGATTCCCCGCGAGACCAAAGTCTGTCTATCCCAGCCTTAAATATATTCAATGATGGCACATCCAGAACCATCTGGGGTAGAGAATTCCAAAGATTCACAACCATTTTGAGTGAAGAAATTTCTCAACTCAATCCTAAATGATTGGCCCTTTATTCTGAGATGGTGCCCCCATGTTCTTAATTCCCCTACCAGGGGAAATAATCTCTCAGTATCTACCCTATCAAACATCTTCATTATCTTGAATGTTTCAATCAGATCACCTCTCATTCTTCTAAACTCCAGAGAATAGGGACCAATTTACTCAGCCTCTCATCATAGGACAACCTTTTCATCCCAGGCACCAATCTAGTGAACCTTCATTGTTCTACCTCCAATGCAAGTACATCCTTTGCTAAATATGGAAACCAAAAATGCACAGTGTTCCAAATGTGGTCTCACCAACACCCTATACAACTGTAGCAAGACTTTATTCTACTGCTCAATCCCCTTGCAATAAAAGGCCAACATGTCATTTGCTTTCCTTAACACTTAATGTATCTGCATGCTAACTTTGTGTTCCTTGTGTGTGTATACCAAAGGTAGGTGGGAAGGAACCTGTACCTTTTAAACTTCTTTCACGGGATGTTGATATCGCCGGCAAGGCCAGCATTTGTTGCCCATTCCAAAGTGCCCTTGAACAGGCTATTTCACAGGGCAGTTAAGAGTCAACCACATTGCTGTGGGTCTGGAGTCACATGTAGGCCAGACCAGGTAAGGATGGCAGATTTACTTCCCTAAAGGACATTAGTGACCAGTTGGGTATTTACAACAAATGATAATTTCATGGTCTGAGACTAGCTTTCAATTCCAGATTTTAATTGAATTTTGAATTAAATTTTAAATTCTACCAGTTGCCGTGGTGGGATTTGAACAAATGTCCCCTGAGCATTAGCCTGGCCCTCTGAGATTACTAGTCCAGTGACATTACCACTATGCCACTGCCTACTCTTCACACCTTTTGAAAATATTCGGCTTTTCTATCCTTATGACCAAAGTAAATAACCTCACATTTCCCCACATTATACTCACCTGCCAGCTTGTTGTCCACTCATCTAAACTGTCTATATCTCTGCAGACTCTTTGTGTACTCCTCATTGCCTGCATTCCCACATAGCTTAGTATCTATTACAACAATTATATAAATACACATAAAAATAAGGACAGAGTAAGAGATTTAAAATGGAGGCTGAATTCCATCAGCAGGCCTTGATCCAGTTACTCCTTGCCCACCACCACAGGAACATAGGAGCAGTAGGTCTTTCGGCCCCTCGAGCCTGCTCCACCATTTAACTGATCTACTTCAATTCCATCTTGCCCCAGTCTCCACATATCGCTTAATGTCATTGGTATCTAGAAATCTATCTACCTCTGTTTTGAATATACTCAATGACTGAGCGTCCACAGCTCTCTGGGATAGAGAATTCCAAAGATTCACCACTCTCTGAAGAAACTCCTCATCTCAATCCTAAATTGTCTTCATCTTATTCTGAGACTGTCCCTCCTGGTTTTAGACTCCCCAATCAGAGGAATCATCCTTCCTACACCTACCCTGTCGAGCCCTGCAAGAATTTTGTACACTTCAATGAGATCACCTCTCATTCTTCTGAACTCTAGAGAATACAGGCGCGGTATCCTCAATCTCTCTGAATAAGAATATCCTGCTATCTTAGAGATTAGGCTGACGAACCCTAGTTGCAATCTTACTTTGGCCAGTATACCCTTCCTTAGGTAAGGAGACACAATACTCCAGGTGTGGGTCACCATTATTTTCTAAATGCCCAGTTATTACATCCTTTAGAATAGATTCTAGCATTTTCCCTAATGATGTCATCAGGCTAGCAGGTCTGTCGTTCCCATTTTTCTCTCTCCCTTTCTCAAATAGTGAGGTTTTTCTACCTTCCAATCTGCAGGCATTATTCCAGAATCTATAGAATTTTGAAAAATGATCACCAAGGCATCCACTATCTCTACAATCGCCTCTTTCAACTGAGACGTAGATCATCAGGTCCACGGGATTTATCAACTTTCAGTCCTGTTAATTTCTCCAGCACTACTTTTTTACTGATACTAATTTCTTTCAGATCCTCAATCTCACTTGTCCCTTGGCTCCCCAATATTGCAGGGCAACTTTTTTGTATCTTCCTCCACGAAGACAAACACAAAATACTTGTTCAGCTTCTCAACTATTTTCTCATTTCCCATTATAAATTCGCCCGTCTCAGCCTGTAATGGGCCTACATTTGTCTTTACTAACCTTTACCTTTTTACATACCTATAGAAGTTTTTACAGTCCATTTTTATGTTATGCACGCTAGTTTAATTTCATATTCTATTTTCTCTTTATCAATTTCTTGGTTCTCCTTTGCTGAATTTTAAGATGCTCCCAATCCTCAGGCTTACTACTTTTTTCGCAACTTTATAGATCTCTTCCTTTAATCTGATAGAATCCTTAACTTCACTTGCTAGCCATGGATCACTTTTCCTGTTAGATTTTTGCACCTTAAAGGAATGTAAATTTGTTGCAAACCATGTATGAATTCTTTAAATGTTAGCTATTGCCTGTCTACCATCACACCTTTTAATGTAGTTCCCCAATCTACCACAGCTATCTTGCCCCTCGTCCTTTGCAGTTTCCTTTGTTTAGATTAAAGACCCTAGTTTTGGATTGACCCCTACTTATAAACCCCACTTCATCTGAAGACTCAATAATGATACTTAGCAGAGGAACAAAGCAAAGTCAAACACAACTCAGTATTCCCAACAGGAATGACATATCAACAGCAGCAGTGGAAAAAAAGGTCTCAGTTAAAACCTGGGTTGGCATTTAAAAGCTTTTCCCTAAACTAAATAAATGAAGTTTGAATTTGTGCCTATAAAGATCTTGCACTCTCAAGCCACCATTTTCCCATCTGTGCCTCGTTTACAACAGTTGGTGACTGGCCACACAGCCCAAGGCTTTAGTTCACTATAATACTGCTAGTGAAATCTGTACTGTCCTGAACACAAGTTTATGTGGCTGTAAAAAAAAATGGAAGCCAGCATTCATTACTGAAGTTAATAGCTAGGAGTTCTGGAGAGAACTAGGAGAACTCCGGAAATCCCATTATTTTTGAAGGGAGTCACTGTTGTGGGAAACATGGTAGCCCATATGTGCACAGAAACAGCAATGCAATAATGACAAAATAATTTATTTTAGGGCTTGATTGAGATAAATATTGAACTCTGGAAAGCAGGGAGAACACCCCTGCTCTTTGTAGAAATAGTGTGACTTTTTTTTGCATTGATCTGAGGGAGCAGACAGGGTCTCGATGAATGCCTCCTCTGAAAGATGACGCCCAGCACTCCCTCAGTACTATAGTTAATTAAGTTTCTTTTCCCCACAGGATGTGGGTGTCACTGGCTAGGCCAATTTGTTGCCCATCCCTAACTGCATTTGAGAAGGTGGTGATGAGCTGCCTAAGTACCAACCGATATTTTATGCTCAGGTCTCAAGTGGGGCTTGAACCCACAGCCGTCTGACTCTGAGGCAAGAGTGCTACTCACTGAGCGACGGCTGACTCACCAAGCTGTACTTAGCTTGATTCTCATTTGGGGAATACAGACATGCCCATTAAGCAGAAAAAAGTATTCTTAACAAAACAGCATAAAGGAGAGAGGGAGCTTAAGACTGAACGACAATCTTTTCCCTACTCCCCCTCTGCAACATCCCCCTTGCCAAAGAATCTCTCTCACCTTTTCTTTTGATCAGTAGATAATGAAAGCTGCAGGGATTTCCGTTTTGAAAGATTTGCTGGTGGAAGCAGAAATTTTATGCTACAACCGCAGAAATCTCCTCGACACACATGTTTATGATTTTGTGAACAGCTGAAATCTCTCCCCATCCCCCACTCCTAAAGTTCTCATTTCACTGTGGATCTAACCAGACTAGGCTGCAAATTGCCACAGATCCAAGTCAGCACCACCCCCTCCTCCCCCTCAACCTGAAATATACTCCAGCCTGTCAGATAACCAATTCTCTGCATTTTCTAGGCAGGACAGAATTAATGACAGGGCCACATTGTAAATCCTTCAATGGTGCCAGGTTCATTATATTTCATTGTACAAGACACAGAGCACCACGTGTGTGATTTAGTAGAAGTCTGTATTAGGATTCTATGTAGCTAATTTACCAGAATCAACCTCCAATATGGATCCACTCCCCCATCTTGCTGTCTCCTGTTAATCATCAATAAACCATCAATAGATTTGTAATTTTCACAAAGCCTTAAAACCCACCAACACCACTGAAACAGTCATTTTTGAACAGGTTGTGCTTTCTGTGGCCACCAGTGTCCCTTGTTTGGAGAAAGGAAGATCAGCCACTCTCAATAAGCAACCCATTGGAAGTAGGCAACAGTGATGCCTCTGTAGTCAAATAACCGCCAACATTCAGTATCAAGGCCATGGCTAAACAATGTTTCCCTTGGTTGAGGAACTATGGACCCCAGCACTATGGAATCACACCACAGCAGAGAGGGGCAAGGGAAAAATTGGCGATAAAAACTGTGGCGCAATGAAACAGCCTCTCGTCAAAGCTCCCTTGTAGCTGGGAGATTCAGTGACAAAGCATTTCATCCACACAATATCATTCACAGTTCACTCCTTGCATCCATCGCTAACTCGTGCAAGAGAGGTGGGAGTGACCGTGCACATGAGAGAGAGAAAGAGAGAAAGAGGGAGCGAGCACTCGCACGAGATGGAAAGACAGAGTGAGCGCACGCAAGTGTGGAGGCAGCGAGCACACGGGAGAGAGAGGGGGCAGCGAGCACACGGGAGAGAGAGGGGGCAGCGAGCACACGGGAGAGAGAGGGGGCAGCGAGCACACGGGAGAGAGAGGGGGCAGCGAGCACACGGGAGAGAGAGGGGGCAGCGAGCACACGGGAGAGAGAGGGGGCAGCGAGCACACGGGAGAGAGAGGGGGCAGCGAGCACACGGGAGAGAGAGGGGGGCAGCGAGCACACGGGAGAGAGAGGGGGCAGCGAGCACACGGGAGAGAGAGGGGGCAGCGAGCACACGGGAGAGAGAGGGGGCAGCGAGCACACGGGAGAGAGAGGGGGCAGCGAGCACACGGGAGAGAGAGGGGGCAGCGAGCACACGGGAGAGAGAGGGGGCAGCGAGCACACGGGAGAGAGAGGGGGGCAGCGAGCACACGGGAGAGAGAGGGGGGCAGCGAGCACACGGGAGAGAGAGGGGGCAGCGAGCACACGGGAGAGAGAGGGGGCAGCGAGCACACGGGAGAGAGAGGGGGCAGCGAGCACACGGGAGAGAGAGGGGGCAGCGAGCACACGGGAGAGAGAGGGGGCAGCGAGCACACGGGAGAGAGAGGGGGCAGCGAGCACACGGGAGAGAGAGGGGGCAGCGAGCACACGGGAGAGAGAGGGGGGCAGCGAGCACACGGGAGAGAGAGGGGGCAGCGAGCACACGGGAGAGAGAGGGGGCAGCGAGCACACGGGAGAGAGAGGGGGCAGCGAGCACACGGGAGAGAGAGGGGGCAGCGAGCACACGGGAGAGAGAGGGGGCAGCGAGCACACGGGAGAGAGAGGGGGCAGCGAGCACACGGGAGAGAGAGGGGGCAGCGAGCACACGGGAGAGAGAGGGGGCAGCGAGCACACGGGAGAGAGAGGGGGCAGCGAGCACACGGGAGAGAGGAGGGAGCGAGCATACGGGAGAGAGAGGGGGCAGCGAGCACATGGGGGGGGGAGCGAGCACACGGGAGAGAGAAGAGGGGGGAGTGAGCACGCACGGAGAGAGAGGGGGAGCGAGCGCGCCTGCGCATGAGAGCAAGCATGAGAGAGGGGGAGGGCGTGGGCAAGAGGTTGATAGAGATTGCGCAAGAAGCTCAGCACCGTCCAGAACAAAGCAGCGCTCTTGATCAGCACCCATTTCCTTATATGCACTCCCTCCACCAGTGACACACAGTGGCTGCACAGTATACCATCTACAAGATGCACTGCAGCAACTTGCTAAGACTTCTTTGACAGTACGTACACCGCATGAACTGCAACGGTTTAAGAAGGCGACTCACCACCACTTTCTCAAGGACAGCTCGGGACAGGCAATAAATAATGGCCTAGCCAGTGATCTCACCAACAAATCTGAAAATAAATGTGCCAGTTATGGTTCAGTGAGTAGCATTCTCACCTCCGAGTCAAAAGGTTGTGGGTTTAAAGACTTGAGCAAACAAATGTAGGCTGACACCTTAAACCGATGGGTTGACGGGAAAACCTGTAGCTGAACAATGGGCTACCTTCAAAGAAGAATGGTTCGGGCACCGTCAAGGTATATTCCCTCAAAAGAGAAAGGTAGGGCAAACAAATCCAGAGCTCACTGGATGAAAGATATAGAAATTAAGATAAAGAAGAAAAAGTGTGCTTATGACAGCTGTCAGGTAGAAAATACAATTGAGAACCAAGCTGAATACAGAAAAGCAAAAGGATTGTAAGAGGAGTACGGCCGATTAGGGACCAAAAAGGGGATTTGTACATGGAGGTGGTGGCATGGCTGAGGTGCAAAATGAATACTTTGCATCTGTCTTTACCAAGGAAGCAGGAGGTGGTGATACTGGGTAAACTGTCAGTACTTAAAGTTGACAAGCAATGGGACCGGATGAATCCAAGGATTTTGAAGGAAGTGAGAATGGAAATTACAGGGGCACTGGCCATAATTTTTCAGTCTTCCCTAGACTCAAGGGAAGTGCCAGAGGACTGGAGAATTGCAAATATTACGCCCTTGTTCAAAAAAGGTTGTAAGGAAAGCTCAGCATTTACAGAGCAGTCAGTTTAAATTCAGTGGTGGGAAAGCTTCGAGAAACAATTATTCCGAATAGAATTAATAGTCACATATTTAATGGATATTTTTCGGCCTGGAGGAGGGTGTGTAGTGGAGTTCCCCAGGGGTCAGTATTAGGACCTCTGCTTTTCCTGATATATATTAATGATCTCAATCTTCATGTGTAGAGGACAATTTCAACGTTTGCAGATGATAGGAAACTTGGAAGTATTGTAAACGGTGAGGAGGGGAGTGTGGAACTTCAAAAGGATATCGACAAGTTGGCAGAGTGGGTGGCAGATGGAGCTCAATGTGGAGAAGTGCGAGGTGATTTGGTAGGAAGAACATGGAGAGGCAATATAAAATATGGGGTAAACTCTAAAGGATGCGCAGGAGCAGAGGGACCTGTGTGTATATGTGCATAAGTCATTAAAGATGACAGATGGAGGGAGCAGTTAATAAAGCATACAGTATCCAAAGCTTTATTAATAGGGGCATAGAGTACAAGAACAAGGATAAGACACTTGTTCGACCTCAGCTAGAATATTGTGCACAGTTCTGGACGCCACACTTTAGGAAGGATGTGAATGCTTGGAAAGAGTACAGAAGGGGTTTGCAAAACTGATTCCTGGGATGAGAAACTTCAGTTATGAAGACAGATTGGAGAAGTTGCAACTGTTCTCCTTGGAGAGAAGAAGGCTAAGAGGAGATTTGATAGAGGTGTTCAAAATCATGAGGAGGATGAACAGAGTAGGTAGGGAGAAACTTCCCGGTCGTAAAAGGATCAAGAACGAAAGTGCACAGATTTAAAGTGATTTGCAGAAGAAGCAAGTACGATGTGAGAAAAAACTTTTTCAACCAGCGAGTGGTTCGGGTCTGGAATGCACTGCCTGGGAATGTGGTGGACGCAGGTTCTATCAAGGCATTCAAGAAGGAAATAGATGATTATTTTAATAAAAACAATGTACAGGGTTATGAGGAAAAGGCAGGAGAATGGCACTATCATAATGCTCATCTGGAGAGACTGTGCAGACACGATGGACTGAAATGGCCTTCCGTGATTCATCCAGGCAAGTGGAAAATATTCAATCACACTTCTGACTTGTGCCTTACAGATGATGGTCAGGCTTTGGGGTGTCAGGAGGTGAGTTACTCTACGCAGAATTACCAACCTTTGACCTGCTCTTGTAGCCACAGTATTTAAATGGCTGGTCCGGTTCAGTTTCTGATCAAAGGTAACCCCCAGGATGTTGATAGTGGGGGAATCAGCAATGGTAATGCCATTGAATGTCAAAGGGAGATGGTTGGATTCTCTCTCGTTGGAGATAGCCATTGCCTGGCACTTGTGTGGCTCAAACATTACTTGCCACTTATCAGTCCAAGCCTGGATATTGTCCAGGTCTTGCTGCATTTGGACATGGACTGCTTCAGTATCTGAGGAGTCGTGAATGGTGCTGAACATTGTGCAATCATCAGCGCACAGCCCCACTTCTGACCTTATGATGGAAGGAAGGTCATTGATGAAGCAACTGAAGATGGTTGGGCCGAGGACACTACCCTGAGGAACTCCTGCAGTGATGTCCAGAGACTGAGATGATTGACCTCCAAGAAGCACAACCATCTTTCTTTCTGACTCTGATGGAAGGTAAAATAGCCCCCAGCCACTATTGGAAAAAGAGCAGAGGAGATCTCCCTGATGTCCTGGCCAATATTTATCCTGCAACAAACTTCATAAAAACAGGTTATCTGGTCATTATCTAAACGAAAGACATGCATCTTTATAGTGCCTTTCACAACCTCAAGAAGTCCCATAACTCTGTTTCGTCAAAGGAATGAAGTACCTCTGCAGTGTAGTCACTGATGCAATGTAGGAAATTCTCTCTTTGCTGATTGTGTGATCTTGCTGTGTGCACACTGACTGCAACATCCCCTACATTACAACATAACCACATTTCAAAAGATAATTTGTTGTTTGTAAATCGCAATGAAGCGTCCTGAGGTCATGAACAGCTCTATATAAACACCAAGCTCTCCTTTCGGAATTCACTCTCTCTGTCAACTCAAGATTTTACTTTCATAGTCCAACACTAATCCAGTGAGTCTGCCTGTCAGCTTCCCACTGGCAAATAAATGCTTGTTTAACCAGAATAACTAGCAAAAAAGCCATTCTACCTCCACAATACTGCTGAGAAGTAGGAACAGCTTGTTTTGTTTGAACTATGTTAGAGGTATTCAGTCCACTTGAGACCAGTATCATCAGAAACATGGCTCAACAATAATACCTACGTGGAATCTAACTTTGTTCCATCCATCAGCGTTGCATTGTAGTGATACTTAATGTAGTCTCCTTTCTTGCTCAGGATGGTGCAGTTACTGGGTTTGTGGTAGGTCTTGATCTCAATTTCATCAGATGGGTTGTGGACATCTATCACATGAATATGAAAAACTAGGACAGCAGAGCCAGGGATAGTTTCACCTATGTCAATCCGAAAAGACATGACAGATCAACAATGGTTAATGTCTGGGAGGAAATCCACTCAGCACAAAATTCTGGCTAACAATCAATTCAGCTCAAGAATCAAATCAGTTCTTTGGAAATAAAAATGTTACTGATACAAAGTGGCAAGACAGGAAGAAGTCCAAGGGACGTGAACTTGGCACTGAAAGCTGGAGCAGTTATGTTTTTAGCAACCAGTTTATGGATTATGCAGATTGTATCATTGTCTGTACAAATGACAGTGATTTTTCACTTTAATTAGATTCGATTAGCACAGAGGGGAATCCAATTCAAGGGTCTCCATGCTAAAAAGAAAAATTATATTTTCAGGTAATGTTAATTAAATTCCAGATGAGACATTATTTCTTTTAGAAAACTGGGAGTAATTTAAACAAAAAGTACCCTAAGTGTAACACAAGTTACACTGCAATGTTAGAATTCTGCTAGATTTTCCTTTAATCCACTATTACATTTCCTCTCTTTAAAATCAGAAACTCAAAAGAAATAATACAAGCACACACACACACCAACTTACTTATCCCTTCTTCACCATATCCCAGATGAGGTGGGATTATAATTGTTCTTTTCTCTCCAACACACACGCCCAGTAATCCTTCTTCCATCCCTGCAATAACGTAGCCCTTCCCTACATATGTGTTGTAAGTGTGATTCCGGGAATAGCTGAAAAAGAAATCAGACATCATAGATATAGTGATTTTCTCACTTCAGACTTCACTGAAAAATTAGAAGGGAACAGCAGATACTACTGGAGCAGTCTGTACAGTCTTTCTCTCTATCACACAAACAAAATCCAGAGAGGGGTAGAGCATCATGGTATATCACAGGGTGTATCAGAAAGTCTTTCTAGAGGAATTTTACTCTTCATAGTAATGGCTCAGAAGGGGTGTGAAAGACTCACTATGTGACAAACTAGTGGGAGAAGGAGCTTTGGGAGTGAAGTGCTATTACAGCCAAGGCTCCTTTGACAGCACTTTCCAAACCCACAACCACTGCCATCTAGAAGGGCAAAGGCAACAGATAGATGGGAACACCACCACCTGGAAGTTCCCCTCCAAGCCCCACAGCAACCTCACTTGGAAATATATCACCGTTCCTTCACTGTTGCTGGGTCAAAATCCTGGAACTCCCTCCCTAACAGCACTGTGGGTGTACCTACACCACATGGACTGCAGTGGTTCAAGAAGGCAGCTCACCACCACCTTCTCAAGAGCAATTAGGGATGGGGAATAAATGCTGGCCCAGCCAGCGAAGCCCACATCCCGTGAATGAATATTTTTTTAAAATTCTTGCATGCTGCAATACAGCAGGTTTGCAAAGTTTGAACTAAGAACTTTAAGTCATGCTCATCTCACTCACAACAATTAGGAGATGTAACCATCTTCATTTAATTTTCATAAAAGATTTTATCAGTTGGGAGGTCAAGTTAGACATTGGAGACAGACTCCTAGAAATGAGACGCATTATGTAGAGGACTCTCGGTTTTGAAAATGTAATAATTTAAACCTCAAAAGTTAAAGAAAGATCAATCCTTTTGGAAAGATTCTGATAACAAAAGGGCCTTGAGAACAGATTTCCTGCTTTCTTGCAAAGCACCACAAGATGAAAACCAACTGAACTAACTGAAATGGAGTAACACACTACACTGAGAGGAAATATCAACACTTTCAGATTCCTCTCCATGTGATACATGAACCTGGCTCAGATATTCATCACAGACAATATCCTGGAGTTCCCTAGTCCTTGCCACTGTGCGCATCATCACTATAAAGTTTAAGGAGAAGACCCACAACCATGTTCTCATGGCAATACAGACACAGTTACAGAACTAATAACAATAAAGGCTATAAGGTGCGAAATAACTGGAAATCAATATCAACAACACAAACAAGATACCTTGAGTCAAAAAAAGTGCCGTCCATAAGCGTGCCATTGTAATGATATCTCACAAAATCTCCCACTTTTGTTTTCCTGGGACAGGGATCTGGAACAAATTCCCGTTCAATGGCAACACTGTCTTTAGGATTGTGAAAATCGACCAAAGTCACATGAAAGACCAGAGTAGCTTGTGAGGGAATATCCTTCCCTGCAATATTAAAGCAGAAAACACAAGTTAGCTAAGGATGAGCAACAACATCTAGCAAGCCCCTCCTACCAAACTGTGACAGAAAAGATGAACACCATGGACTGCAGCGGTTCAAGAAGGCAACTCACCACCACCTTCTCAAGGGCAATAAGGGATGAGCAATAAATGCTGGGCTTGTCAGTGATGCCCACATCCCATGAAAGGATTAAAAAAAATACCACACACAACTGCAACAGCATCGGAGTACAAATCACATTTTTCTTCAAATCGTTTGCAAAGAGTGTACTCATTCACGACAGCTCCCTCCCCAAATTTCCTGTATTTTATACCAGTGTTGATTACTTCTGCAGGAAGTACACAGGATCCTTTACAAAGTAAAGTTGTTTCCTAGAATTCTTCAGTAAAGTATGTTCAAAGGGCAAGGAGAAAGCACAGAGCTTGTCCCTTCCCCACAATTTCTTACCTCTCCACTTTAATACAGCAATGCTATTCTATTAAACTACGAGTTCTTTTCTATTCATTCATCGGGCAGCAATAGGTCAGTGTTCTCAATCCACCATCCATCAGTACCTGGCCTACAGCCAGAGAGACCAACCATCCTCCTAGCAAACCAAGTTCAACAAGACTGTATTTGAAGAATCCTGGTATCATGGAAGCAAAAAACCACCAGCAATATGAAACCCTGTGGCTTCCATTTCATTGGACCCGCACTTTGTATCCTGCAACTCAATGATGAGGGGCTATCTGCAGCCCAGACACACCTAATCAGGACCTTCACTCAACAGTTTGATCTGCATTCAAGAAACACATTATCCATCAGTTGAAGTTGGGAGGTACAAGACAGATGGTTACAATACGCCATAATGCACACCCTAAGCACAGCCGTGCTACATTTGTCCAAGCAACCACTGCCAACACAGTCCATCTGTTTTCTGCTAAATACTCCGACCTCAAAGGTTGGTACTTTTCAGATAGCAAACGGCCACAAGTCCCCTGGTGTTATCTTGGATCGACAGTTCCTCCCAATCCGACCACAGCCATCTGTCAAAACTGGAGACTTTCATAGTCACCACACAGACTGGGACTATCGAGGTTAATGCAGATGTTGAAAAACATGCAACCTGGACCTCACAGCATGACCTCACTCTCATCCATGATCCCAAACAACCTGGAACTTTCCACTGATTACGCTCCTGATTTGTGCTGGGTCAGCTCAGTACACAGTAATCCACTTCCTGCATCATGCCAAGTCCTGCCCAACTTTCCACACGTCCAGCACCAACCATCTCTGATCTATATTGTACTTCAACTACCTGTACATCACCAGCCTGAAGCAGCAGCAGTGGAACCTGCGAAAAGCCAACTGGGAGAAATACAGCAAGATATTGGAACAAAGTGTTACAATGATACCATGACCAAATATCCCCATAAAGCTAGCATACAGTCACTTCTGCAGAGTCATCTACCAAACAGCCAGCAGAACCTTCCCAAGGGGATACTGCCTTGTGTATATACGGTGCCTGGAAGAGGACTCTGCCTCCCTACCTCAACAATAAGAGTCCTTCGGTGGCCCAGGTATGGCAGACCATCTAACTGAAAGCCTGGACTGTGCTCTCTGGGCCAGATGGGAAGAGGCGACAAGGAACCTGGACTTTACTCACTCGAGTCAGAACGTTGGAGAATCCTACACCACTTCAGAGCAGCCCAGTGACCATTAACGCCAAGCCACCCATCCATAAGTGCCAATCAGGTAGCGAGCCATTCCTTCACATGGGGAAAGGCACCGCTGGAAAATGAAGTGAAGTCACTCTGGAGCAAGTGGAAAACCTTCCACAGGCAGCACAATTTTGGATCAGAATCTTTCACCACCCTGGAGCTGAACAAGTTCTACAAACCACAAAGCTGGGCAGTGCTGCTGGTTATGACAACATCCTCCCCGAGTGCTTAAAACACCTTGGCCCATGGACCCGCTCCTGATTGGCCCAATTCTTTACAAAAGTCAAACAGGCTTTCAACATGGAAGGAAGCACATGTAATCAGGTCCCCTCGCATTATCCACTTTCACTGAAAATGGCTTTCAAAGGAATTTAAAACAGGGGCAACTGTCCTTGACCTCACTGCAGTGTACAATACTGTGTGGCACATTGGCCTATTCATCAAAATATCAAGAGTTCTCCCTCCATGGGTTACAGATGCCATTGAACTGAACTCCAGGACAGAAGGTTTACAGTGCATACGGGTCACAAGCCTAATGCCTGGCTGAACAGACAAATGGGCTACCCCATGGTTCTGTCTTAGCCCTAACCCTGTTCAACTGGTACAGCATGACCTACCCCCAGCCCAGTCTGTGAAGTTCATCTGTGCTGAAGATATCTGGTGTGGCATCCAGGTTCAGACTTTTCCTGAACTGGAAAACATACTAAATGATGATATTACAAAGCCGGCCGACTATTCAAGACATGGTGCCTAAAACTGAGTACCAGTAAAACAGTCTCTAGCACAAACCACCTTCATGATGCCTGCGCTAAGACAGAACTGAACATCACCCTGGATGGCCAGAGACTGAAGCACAATCCCCACCCTGTTAATCTAGGTGTCACCCTTGACAGAACCCTCACATAGACAACACCTCATCAAGACTGCAGAAAAAATTAAAACTTGCAATAACCTTCTCAGCAAAGTAGCCAGTAGCTCATGGGGAATCACAGGCGCAAGACCCCAAGGACCTCTGCTCTTGCCATCACGTACTCAACTGCAGAATACTGCCCCAGTATGGTACCAATCTGCCCACACCAAACTTATCGACGTGCAACCCAACAATGCACATCATCGCAGGTACTCTCCGACCAACTCACCTCCCCTGGCTCTTAGGCCTGAGCAATATTTCCCCCACCTCCCCAGCCTCAAGGCAGTAATTGCAACACACAAGCTAATTGAGAAGGTCTACTCCAATCCAAGTCTGTCCTTATTCAATGACCTCTTCAACCCACCAGCAGTACGTCTTCCCTCACGTCACCCCATATGGATTAACACCTGAGGGCCTTTGGCAGGAAGATTAGGAGAAAAGATTCACCAGAAACCACTCTCTCATTGTAGACCCCACTGCTTGTCCACCTGGCTTTCAACTCCCATGCTAACTGTGGGCCCTTTTATTTCCAGGCTGACCAAGGGCACTCAGCAGCTACCCAACATCAGTGGGGTCGCCAAGACCATCCAGGCTGCAGCTGTGGTACAATCCAAACAACGGTTCACATTGTCGAGGAGTGTTCGCTGACTCAACTTGAAGGCGGGCTTAAAGAACTCCATCTAGCCATTGACGAGGTTATTGCTTCGCTCTGTGACTATGCAGACTCTAAATGAATAATTTGGATGTGGGACAAAAACAGAAAATGCTGGAAAAACTCAGCAAGTCTCACAGCATCTGTGGAGAGAAAGACAGAATTAACATTTCAAGTCCGTATGACTCTTCTTCAGTATTGTGCTTTTATCAATTTGGATGTATGGCAAGACCAGCATTTACTTCCCATCCCTAATTGCCTTTGATAGGGTGGTGATGAGCCGCCTTCTTGAACTGCTGCAGTCCACATGGTATAGGTACAGCCACAGTACTCTTACAGTGGGAGTTCCAGAATTTTAACCCAGCAACAGTGAAGGAATGGCAACATAGTTCCAAGTCAGGATGGTGTGTGGCTTGGAGGGGAATTTGCAGGTAATTGTTTTCCCATGTGTCTGCTGCCCTTGTTCTTATAGCTCTACCTTAAAATGCAAGCATTAAGATAAGCCCTTTGTGCTCAGAAGTCCCCTCGCATCCTGCTGTGTATCTAACTCTGTCCCAGTTTCATGGTCACCGTTACTGAGACTAGCTTTCCATTCCAGATGTATTAATTAAATTTAAATTCCACCAGTGGCCATGGTGGAATATGAATCTGTGTCCGCCAAGCTTTAGCCTGAGCCTCTAGATTAATAGTCCAGTGACATTACCACTACACCACCATCTCCTCACAATTAACTTTGATGAATAACAGGCTAGTCAACTGAACTATTGTTAGGGATTCAGGCAGATTCACCCCCCCGCCCCAGCTGATATGCAACACATTTCATGCAGTTGGAAGGCCAGGCTACAATGCTACAGGCAGTATTACCATCTCCTCTGTCTCCATAGCCAAGGAACGGCGGCATAGTGATGGTTCTCTTCTCTCCCATGCACATACCCAGCAGCCCCTCGTCCATGCCTGGGATCAACCAGCCAATTCCAATGTAGGTATCATAGGTTTGTTGCCGATTGTGACTGCAAGAACAAGACAAGTAACAGTGGGCAAGGTTGGGGGGGGGGGGGGGGTGGTTCAAACAACAGCTTCAGCAAATCAACACCGGAAAGGTTAATAATCAAATGACAATATGTGGAGAGCAATGCAAAATGGAATGAAGTTCCCATACCTGGAGTCAAAGAGGGTGCCGTCCAGGAGAGTGCCATTGTAGTGGTAACGGACAAAATCAGACACCTGCACTGTACGGCTGCAGTTCTCTGGTTTATAGTGAACATCGATTTTCACTTTATCTTCAGGGTTCCAGATATCGAGCATCAATACATCAAAGAACAAGGTGGCATCAGGTGGGATCATATCAGCTGTGCATTAAAAATATCAGAAATCATGTGGAGTATTGCATTCAGTTCTGGGCACCAAACTTCAATAATGCTACAATCCTCTCAAGAGTGTAGAGTGCAAATTCACCAGAGTGATATCAGGGTATAGGGGAGTAAATTACAAGGACGTGTTGTATATGTATCCCCTTGAGTATAGGGGACTGAGGGGTGATCTGATCGAGGTGTTCAAAATGTTAAAAAGATTTGATAGGACAGATGTAAAGAAGCTATCTCCCCTGGTGAGTGAGTCCAGAACAAAGGGGGTATATATGTTAAAATGAGATCCAGGCCATTCGTGGACAAAATTTGGAAGCACTTCTTCACACAAAGGATTGTCAAAATTTAGAACACTCCCCCAAAAAGCCATAATCTGGGAGTCAGCTGGAGCTCTCAAGCCTAAGATTGATTGGTTTTTGTTCAGTAAGAGGATCAAAGGATATGGAGCAACGGAGGGTAACTGAAGTACAGCTCAGCCATGATCTTGTGAATGGTGGAACAAACTCGGGGACTGACTGGTCTACTTTAAAGGAGATACATTTCTTGAAGATCCAAAACAAGGACTACTTCAGTTTACGATTACAAAGATAAGGACATTAGTCAGAATCTTACTTACACATTCCTTCATTGCCATAGGCCAGATGAGGTGGCACTTTTATAAAACGTCTTTCATTCACACACATCCCAATCAGAGCTTTATCCATGCCAGCAATCAGTCGACCTTTACCCACAAACACATTGTAAGTGGAGCCACGATCATAGCTGGAAGAAAGTGACATGGTCAGTGAGACAACTCAAACTTACACACACACCTTGTAACAACAGATTTCAAAACGTTATGTAACTGAGCACAATTAACAGGGTTTAAATACCAGTCTAAAGATGCAGAGATGCAGTGGGACTAAAATCCAATACCCTGTGCTTAAATTATATGAATGCATGGATTAAAAACCGGCAACCTTTTTAAATTCATCCTCAAGATATGAAAATCACTGGTTAGGCCAGAATTAGTTGCACATTCCTAGCTGCCCTGAGAAGGTGGTGGTGAGCTACCTTATTGAACAGCTTCAGTCTATGTGGTGAAGATGCTCCTGTTATGTTATTAAGTAGTGCTGTAGGATTTTGACCCAATCACAGTGAAGGAACAGCAATATATTTCCAAGTTATGATGGCATACAACTTGGTGAAGAACATCTACTGCCCTTGTTCTTCCCAGTGGAAGGAGTCATGGGTTTGGAAGATGCTGTCAAAGAAACCTTGGCAAGTTGCTACAGTGCATTGCATAGATGGTACACACTGCTGCCAGTGTGCTGGTAGTGGGTGAAATGAATGTTCAAAGTGGTAAATGGGATGCTAATCATGCAGACTGCTTCGTGTCAAGCTTCTTGAGTGTCGTTGGAGCTTCCAGGTAAGTGGGGAGTATTCCATCACATTCCTGACTTGGAGATGGTGAACAGGCTTTGGGGAATCAGGTGGCAAGTTACTGACCACAGAATTTCCATCCTCTTGTAACCACAGTGTTTATATGGCTGGTTCAGTTAAGTTTCAGATCAATGGTAACTCCCAGGATGTTGATGGCAGGGGATTGAATGCTGGTAATACCATTGAATGTCAAGGGGCGATCTTTAGATTTTCTCTTGT
>JANJGN010000005.1:195046337-195081337 GCA_026770705.1 Isurus oxyrinchus
CAGACATTTCTCTTAACAGCTGCCATACTGAGAAGCTGATGTCCATTATAGATCCCCCCCCTCTCTCTGTCTCTCTCTACCCCCCCCCCCCCCCCCCCCCACCTCCGCCAAGTTCTGTGGCCACTCTGCAATCCAGGGTGGATATAATTTTTTTTCATTCATTCATAGCATGTGGGCTTTGCTCTGCCCAGGCCAGCATTTATTGCCCATCCCTAATCGCCCTTGAGAAGGTGGTGGTGAGCTGCTGCCTTCTTGAGCCGCTGCAGTCCATGTGGTGTAGGCACACCCACCGTGCTGTTAGGGAGGGAGTTCTGGGATTTTGACAGCAATCGCTGCGGTCACTCATGTTCTTGTACAGGCTCACAACCTTTGCATCATGCATATCCTGGGCCCTGCCCCTCCCCCCCCCCCCCCCCCCCCAGCAGAGGCAAAGAGGTTCATGCAGATGCTGCAGGAATGCTGGTTTCCTCTGCCTGATAAGTTCAATTGGTTATAGCATCAGAATCTGGAGCTTTGCAGATGGCAAGCAAGTCAATAAATTTCCTAAGCTCCTTACTGTGAGTTTGATATCCAGTTCGGCCATGACAGTCAGGCTTTCTTTGGTGTCTGAAGCTTCCTTGGTGACAATGTTCTCCCTATAGTACAGCTCATGTTCCACCCATCTCTCCACTGTTTATTACAGTAAGTGGTGACCTCCGCTATCATAAGTCAAAGATGTCTGTGCTGGCTTAGCCAGCCACTGGCTGCTGTGTTTCCTACATTACAACAGTGATTACATTTCAAAAGTATTTAATTGGGCTGTAAAGTGTATTGGGACATCCTGAGGTCATGGAAGGCACTATATGAAGAGAGAGTGTGGCATGGTGGTAATGTCACTGGTCTAGTAATCCAGAGGCCCAGGCAAATGCTCTGGGGACGGGTTTTAAACCCCACCACGGCAGATGGTAGTACTTAAATTCAATTAATAAACCTGGAATGTAAAGCTCATCACAGTAATGGTGACCATGGAACTATCATCAATTATCGTAAAGCTCCATCTGGTTCACTAATGTTCTTTAGGGAAGGAAATCTGCCATCCTTACCCAGTCTGGCCTACATGTGACTCCAGTCGCACAGCAATACGCTTGACCCTTAACTGTCCTTGAATATGTTCATTTCAAGGGCAGTTAGGATGGGCAACAAATGCTGGCTTTTCCAGCATTGCCTACATTCCCTTGAAAGAAGAAAGAAAAATATGTATAAATGTATGCCTTTCTTTTAATCTGCATTTAATCATTTAGCAAAACCACATTTTGAGTTTACGTCTGTACTTTTCTCCAGTGCTCCAACAATGACCCAATGGCTTCATTGGTCAGACGATTGGATTCTCCAAGGTTCTGGTTTCACTGCCACAGTGTGCATAGATTGGTTAATGCAGAGTGTTGTATCTGTAATAATTCCTGACACCACATTAAAGTCTCTGTTTATTGTATGTGACCAGGACTCTCACTTTTCCAGAACCGCTTCATCCAATTCAGGGTTGTCCTGACAGACAATGGGCGCTAGGTGGGTACACCCAAGATGGTGCCAGTCCGTCGCAGGGCACACACTTACACACAGTCACTGGGAAACAATTTACTGTAGCCAGTCCACCCAACCGGCACATCTTTGGGCGGTGGGAGGAAACCAGTGTACCCGGTGAAGACCCACACAGACAGACACCCAAGGTCAGGATCAAACCCAGGTCCCTGGAGCTGTGAGGCAGCAGCGCTAACCACTGCGCTACCCTGCCACTGGTGACCAGGGCAAGATACACACAATATATTTAAGCAGTAAACGCACACAGAAATAAAATAATTCAACCTTGTGCCGCCTTTCCCCAGAAAGAAATAGAACCTTATGCCTGTTCCTTTCCATAAGGCGTACAAGCAGAAGTGGTACATTTGGCCTATCGAGTCTGCTCTGTCATTCAATGAGATTATGACTGATCTGATAATCCTCAACTTCACTTTCCTGCCTTTTCCCCATAACCCTCGATTCCCTTCCTAATTAAAACTCTGTCTATCTCAGCCTTGAATATATTTAACAGCCCAGCCTCTACAGCCCTCTGCGGTAAAGAATTCCACTGATTGACTACGTTCTGAGAGAAGAAATTCCTCCTCATCTCTGTTTTAAATGGGTGCCCCCTTACTCTGAGATTATACCCTCTGGTCCTAGACTTACCCACAAGGGGAAACAACCTCTCAGCATCTACCCTGTCAAGCCCCCTAAGAATCTTATATGTTTCAATAAGGTTGCATCTCATTCTTCTAAACTCCAGTGAGTACAGGCCCAACCTACTCAACCTCTTCTCATATAAAATCCCTCCATACCCAGGATCAACCTAATGAACCTTCTCTGGACTGCCTCCAATGCCAGTATATCTTTCCTTAGATAAGGGGACCAAAACTGTTCACAGTGTTCTAGGTGTTGTCTATATTGTACCTTGTATAGTCTTAGTATAGTTATAGTTTTTCTCTATTTTTATACTCCATTCCCTTTGAAATAAAGGCCAACATTCCATTTGCCTTACCTATTACCTGCTGAATTTGTACGTTAACTTTTTGGGATTCATGCAACAGGATTCCCAAATCCCTCTGTGTTGTAGCTTTCTGCAGTCTTTCTGCATTTGAATATTCGGCTCTTCTATTTTTCCTGCCAACGCGCATAACCTCACATTTTCCCACATTTATGTTCCATCTGCTCCATTAGTTTCCTTAGTATTTTTTCTCCAGTGATAGTTATTGTATTTGTTTCCTCCCCCTCGTTTGCCCCTTGTTATTTTGGTATTTTAGGAATGCTGTTAGTGTCTTCTACTGTGAAGACTGATGCAAAGTATTTATTCAACTCCTCTACCATTTCCTGGTTCCCCATTATTATTTCCCCAGCATCATTCTCTAAGGGGCTTATGTTCACTTGGCCTCTCTCTTCGTTTTTATATACTTAAAACAGCTCTTACTGTCTGTTTTTATATTACTTGTTAGTTTACCCTCAAAGTTTATTTTCTCCCACTTTATTATTTTTTTGGTCACCTTTTGTTGACTTTTAAAACTTTTCCAAACCTCTGGTTTACCACGAATCTTTGCCACATTGTATGTTTTTTCTTTCAATTTGATACTATCCTTAACTTCCTTGGATAACCATAGTTGGTTTATCTCCTTCCTAGAATCCTTCTTTCTCACTGGGATATATATTTGTTGTGAGTTGTGAACTATTTTCTTAAACACTTGCCATTGTTCATCAACTGTCTTTTCTGCTAAATTGTTTTCCCAGTCCACTCCAGCCAACTCTGCCTTCATTCGTTTGTAATTACCCTTATTTAAGTTTAACACAGTTGTTTCTGCCCCAAGTTTCTCACACTCAGACTGAATGCCAAATTCTACCATGTTATGGTCACTGTTTCCTATGGGATCTTTTACTGAGATCATTTATTAAAGCTGCCTCATTACACATAACCAGATCCAAAATAGCCTGATCCCTGGTTGGATCCATAACATATTGTTCTTGGAAGCTGTCCCACTACGCTCTAATGAATTCTTGCTCGTGGCTACCGCCGCCAATTTGATTTTTCCAATCTACATGAAGATTAAAGTAACCTGTGATTAATGTACTGATCCTAAGGGAAGGACCCTTAGGATCCGTGGCTAACTAAAGATGTTAAGGAAAGCATCAAACATAAGGAAAAAGCATACAACTCTGCAAAGATGAGTGGCAGGACAGATGATTGGACAGAATATAAAGAACAGCAGAGAATGAGTAAAAGGTTAATCAGGAGAAAGAAATTAGAATATGGGAGGAAGCTAACTAGAAATGTAAAAATGGATAGCAAGTGTTTCGACAGGTACTTAAAAAGGAAAAGAGTGAGTAAAGTGAGTGTTGGTCCTCTGGAGAGTGACAGTGGGGAGTTAATAGTAGATAATAAGGAAATGGCTGAAGAAATAAACAAATATTTTGCTTCTGTGTTCACTATAAAGAGACAAAAAAACATTCCAGTAATAGCTGTAAATCAGGAGGTGAATGGGAGAAAGGAACTTGATAAAACTGAAACCCCCTAGGGAAACAGTACTGAACAAATTGATGGTGGAGCTGCGGGCCGGCAAGTCTCCAGGTCCAATGGACTACATCCTAGGGTCTTAAAAAAGGTGCTAATGAGGTAGTTTTTGCACTGGTGTTAATTTTCCAAAATTTGTTAGATTCTGGAAAGGTTCCATCAGATTGGAAAGTAGCAAATATAACCCCTCTATTCAAGAAGGGAGGGAGACAGGAAACAGGAAACTATAGGCCAGTTAGCTTGACATGGAGAAGTTATTAGAATTGATCATTAAGGAGACTATAGCTCAGCACTTAGAAGAGCTCAAGGCAATAGGGAAGAGTCAGCATGGTTTTGTGAAAGGAAAATCATTTTTAACCAATTTATTGGAGTTTTTCGAAGGAGTAGCATGTGCAATAGATAAATGGGAGCCTGTAGACATTCTGTACTTGGATTTCCAGAAAGCATTTGATAAGGTGCCACATCAAAGATTATTATAGAAAATAAAAGCTTATGGTGTAGGGGGTAATATATTAGCCTGGATAGAAGATTGTCTGGCTGGCAGAAAGCAGAGAGTATGCATAAATGGGTCATTTTCTGGTTGGCAGGATGTGATGAGTGGAGTCCCACAGGGATCTGTGCTGGGGCCTAAACCTTTTACAGTTTACATCAATGACTTAGATGAGGGGAGTGAAGACATGGTAGCTAAATTTGCAGCTGACACAAAGATAGGTAGGAAAGTATGTTGTGCAGAGGACATGAGGTTGCAGATGGATATAAATAGATTGAGTGAGTGGGCAAAGATCTGGCAAATGGAGTTTAATGTGGGGAAATTGTGAAGTTGTTCACTTTGGCAGGAAGAACAAAAAAGCAGAAAGCAAATGGAGAACGGCTGCATAATTCTGAGGCCAGAGGGATCTAGGTGTTCTAGAACATGAGTCACAAATTAGCATGCAGGTACAGCAAGTAATAAGAAGGCTAATGGAGACCTATCCTGTATTACGATAGGGATTGAACATAAAGTAAGGATGTTATGCTTCAGTTATACAGGGGGCATTGGTGAGACCACATCTTGATTACTGTGTACAGCTTTGGTCTCCTTATTTAAGGAAGGATGTAAATGCATTGGAGGTGGTTCAGAGGAGGTTTACTAGATTGATGCCTGGAACGAGTAGGTTGTCTTATGAGGAAAGATTGGACAGAGTGGGCTTGATTCCACTGGAATTTAGAAGAGTGTGGTGTGATTTGATTGAAGTATACAAAATCCTGAACAGCCTTGACAAGGTGGATGTTGAAAGGATGTTTTCCCTTGTGAGTGAGTCCAGAACTAGGGGCCACTGTTTTAAAATTAGGGGTTGCCCTTTTAGGACAGAGTTGAGGAGAAATTTTTTCTGAGGGTTGTGAGGCTTTGCAACTCTCTGCCTCAGAAGGCGGTGGAGGCTATAGACTACTCCCACCAGTGTCGTCTTTCCCTTGTTATTTCTTACCTCCGCCCATATAGATCCAACATCTTCCGATTCAGGATCATTTCTTGCTATTTTATTTATTCCATCTTGTACTAACAAAGCTACCCCACCACCCTTTCCTTCCTGCCTGTCCTTTCGAAAAGTCACATACCCCTGAATATTTAGTTCCCGGCTTTGATCTCCTTGTAACCACGTCTCCGTAATGGCGATAAGATCACACCCATTAATCTCTATTTATGCCATTAATTTGTTTATTTTGTTCCAAATACTAACTGCATTTTAATAAAGAACCATTAATTTTGCCTTTTTACCATTTTTTCCCCCCTTTGACCCTATTTGCTGCTGTTTTTTAATGTTTGTACACTCTGTCCCTTCCTGTCACATTCTGGGTATCAATACCTTAAATAGCTGCCCTGCAAGGCTGCCATATCCTTTTAAAAACAAAAAACTGCAGATGCTGGAAATCCAAAACAAAAACAGAATTACCTGGAAAAACTCAGCAGGTCTGGCGGAGAAGAATAAAGTTGACGTTTCGAGTCCTCATGACCCTTCAACAGAACTGAGTAAAATTAGGAGAGGGGTCATGAGGATTCGAAACGTCAACTTTATTCTTCTCCGCCGATGCTGCTAGACCTGCTGAGTTTTTCCAGGTAATTCTGTTTTTGCCATATCCTTTTGCCTTGTTAGCCTACGTATCCCCTCTCCAGATCACACAGGTTGCCCCTCAATCTTCTCTGCTCCAACAAAAACAACACAAGTCTATCCAACCTCTCTTCATAACTTAAATGTTTCATCCCAGGCAACATCCTGGTGAATCTCCTCTGCACCCCCTCCAGCGCAACCACATCCTTCCTATAATCCCAAGATTATTAGCTTGGAGGTTTTGCTTTTTAATTTAGCTACTAACTGTTCAAATTCTTTCAGCAGAACCTCCTTTCTAGTCCTATCAATGTCATTGTTGGTACCAACATGGATGACGACAACTGTGTCCCTCCCCTCCCACTCCAAGTTCCTCTCCAGCCCTGAGGAGATGTCCTTAACCCTGGCACCGGGCAGGCAACACAGCCTTCGGCACTCACGCTCACGGCAGCAGAGAACAGTATCTATCCTCCTAATTATACTGTCGCTTACCACTACTAAGTTCCCATTTCCTCCCCAACTTGAATGGCTCCCTGTACCACGGTGCCGTGGTCAGTTCACTCATCCTCCCTGCAGTCCCAGCTCTCGTCCACACAGCTTGTAAGAAGTTTGTAACTGTTGGACATTTGCAGAGGCTGAGGAGCCTTGAACGCTACCCCCTGGGTCCCCAAACCTGCCTCACCTGCATCACATCGTCCTGTCCCTGATCACAGAACAAATCTGAATGACCTAATCTGAGGGGTGTACCCACCTCCTGGAGTAAAGGGTCCAGGTAATGCTCCCCCTCCCTGAAGTGGCTCAATGTCTGCAGCTCGGACTCCAGCTCCTCAACTCAGATCTGAAGTTCCTCATGTTGCAAACGCTTACTGCAGGTGCTTGCCCTGGATCACCTTGGTATCCAGCACCTCTCACGTGTTGTAGCAGGAACACATCACCCATCCTGCCATTGCTCTCGTATTTTATTCAATTACTTAGTTAATTACTCTAGTATCCCTGCTCTTTACACTTGAAGAATCCTCCGCATTTTACACTTTATTGTAATTTTTTTACACACCAGTGTCGATCTTAAACTTAAGCTATTTTTTAAGAAAAGAAAAGCAAAGAAAAAAACTAGAGACCTAAACACAAACTTAAAGACCTCACTTTTACTTTAAAGACTAATTTCTATCCAACTTAATCAGAAAAGCCTGAGGTCTTTATAGTCTTGATTCTCACGCTGTTGCTAACTGATTGTGACGTGGCAAATGTCTTATTGATCTAGACCACCAGGAGGGATGTATTTCCTACAATACAACCCACGCTGACTTGTTTTCACCCTGTCTTCATTCTTCCATTTCTTATTTTCTAATTACCTTTGCCAATGTGACCATGAAAATACACAAACCAGGAATCCTGTAGCTTCAGCAAATGCCTCAACCATGATGTCAGTTTGAGTGAATACTCGGATAACTCAAACCCTAAAGCATCGGAGGAATGAACAATTTTTAACCACTTCAGTATTTCTAGCGCCAGACAGTACAAATCTACAAACTATCAGTAAAGAGAAACCAAAAACTTTAATTGTATGTGATTAAACCATATCACAATCTGGCGTAAGTGTGTCCACACAACTAGTGTATGTTGTATTCCAACACAACCTCACACATCTATCAGTGTCAGCCTGTCTGAGCTGGGACTGGCTCCTGTGCCCAACGATTAACTTATAGGTTTATGCCCTCAGGTTTAAATCCTTTCATGGATTCACCTCATTCTAGTTCACTATTTTTCTCCAATCGCCACAACTTGTTATGTTTTCTGAGATGTGCTTTATTATGAGGAGTTTTATATATTTAGAATGGAACAAAGGAAAAGAGTGATTATGACAGTGCTATAATTTTAATTCTTGATTTAGTGTTTTTTTGCCATGACTAATGGTAAAGTTGAAGAGGTGGGAGATTTGTGTGACTGTGGATGTCTGGTAAGAATTTCTGTTCTATTTCAGTCGTGTTTATGACAGGAACAGAATGAGGCCGTTCGGCCATTCTAGCTTGCTCCGTCAATTAACTAGATCATGGCTGATCTATTTACCTGCCTTAGTTCTGTAACCCCTCGATACCCTTACTCAGCAAAGATCCATCGATCCCATTCTTGAAATTTGCAATGGATCCCCCAGGACCAACAGAGGGTGAGTGTTCCAGATTTCCACCCCCCCTTTGTGTGAAGAAGTGCTTCCTGACATCACCCCTGAATGGTCTGGCTGTCATTTGGAAGTTGCCCCTTGTCCTGGACTGCCCCCACCAGTTTCTCTGTGTTGTCAAATGAGAGCAAGGGTGAGCTAGATCATGACTAATAGGGGAAGCTATGTGATATTCAGTCAGGAATGCTGTTAAAGTTATAAGGTTATTGTGGAGTTTGGCATTAAAACCATTCCTTTTCTGAATGATTATATATTTGGATTTATTGTCTATCTCTGGGGATCTTAAAGGGCATTAAGAGTTAGCCACACAATATAAGGAGACTGGGATCGAGGCAGGATGCTGCCTTACCTGAAGGATGTTTGTGAACCAGTTGAGTTTTTAATTATAATCCAGCATCTTTTCTCCCCACTATGGGTTAACAGATTTATGGAGTTAATACCCTATTTTTGTGGTGGTGGGATTTGAACTCTCAAGCTCTGAGTTGACGGACTTGTATTATAAACATTGAACTACAGTATTCCCCCCACCCCCATCCCCACTGCAAATTGCTCGCTCTTCAGACTCCAAAGTTATGCAGCCATCTTATTTCAGTGGGTGTTTTTGACAGGCCATCGTTGCTGTTTTCCAACTCCAGTGTAGTTTACAGGCGGAAATCCAACATTATTATGCAGAGGAGTAACTAGACTTTTAATAAGTATGAGGCAGATCACATTACAGAAACTGTTGCAGCCATCCAGTTTGTACGTTAGCACTTAGCATGTGCTCTACACAATGTCAATTTTAGCAATTTTTCTAAGGCTATTTTAATCATGCATTTCAGACAAGTTTACGACCCATTTATCTTTGGTCTTTCATCTGCTTTAGCTGAATCTTAAATTACTCCTCTGTAATTTTCCGTTGTAAAACTTGAGCTGAAGTAAGGTGTAGCTGGTTCAAGGCAGACTCAGTACCAAGCTCAGTGACTCCTGCTTTCAATCCTGCTTTCTGCGCTGGAATGTGTGCAGTGTCAGATTGAATCAGGTTTATCTGTGATGGTTATCACTGCCAAACAGCCTGCCAAGCTCTCACTCCATGTTCTCTCTCACACTCACACACACACACACACACACACACACACACACACACACACACACACACACACACACACACACACACACACACACACACACACACACACACACACACACACACACTCTCTCTCTCTGATCACTTGGTGGAAATACAGGAGCCGATAGAACCAGACAAGAATTGGCATGTTTTATTTTTAATAATGTAAAAATCCAGAATAAAAATAGAGCATTCAGATCATGTTAATGTGAAAGGTGATTCATCTCTTTGAACCCATTCCCCTACAGACTTTGTATAATCTACCTCATTAATCTCCTGAGGGGGATGTTCTGCAAGAGTTTCCTTCTAACCCTCCAAAGGTAATTAGGCAAAATATGAAAACAATCATTGAGAAGATCACACAAGATGTTTGCAAAAAGAGGAAGGCTATTCGGCCCTTTGGGTTGCTTCCTATCCTCAGGTGATAGTTTAATCGCTATGGGGCCACATTATGTCCCAAAGGGTTTTTACTCAGTAGTTTGGCTGACAAGTATTAGATTTAGGGTGGGAACAAACAATCTGGTGCTTACTACTCAAGGATCCAATTTGGAAAGTTTTGTATGTCCCAAGTTAATGTGGTCAACATACTTAACAAACAAAAGGTTATCATGAGCTGAGACATTAACTCTGTTTCTCTCCACAGAGGCTGTCAGACCTGTTATGCATTTCCAGCATTTTCTGTTTTTGCTTCAGATTTGCAGTATCTGCAGTATTTTGCTTTTTGTATTTTGTATTTGTGTGGAAAACCTGTTTGATGAATCTGAATGTGTTGTTTTCTCATGTGTAATTGTGGTCATTTATACCCAGTGATTGTATTCTATTCCATTTAAGTTTCTGCTCTTTTGCATTTAGGTCCAAAATGTTCCGAAAGCTATATCAGCAGCTCATACCTTCCTTCAGAAACACCCTGACGATGCCATGATGCAGCAGAACATGGCTTACTACAAGAGCTTGCCGGATTCCGATGAGTTCATGAATGACCTGGAGATTAAACATTACGAGGCAAGGAGATCCAATTATTTGCAGCCTTTGGAAATGGACAGAGTCGAGTTATTTTTGGTCCTTTGGTTGCTGCACATTTCATGGAGAAAGTCGTAATTAACAGGGATTCTGAGTTGGCAGAAATTTTCAGCCTTGCTTAAATCAGTTTTCACTGTGATCATAAATGAGACAAAGCTCAGGGTAAAAGTTTGTTCTTGTTGTTTGTTGAAGCATTTTCATTTGTAATGTTTCTATTCTGGTCACTCTTTAGTTTTCATATATATTTAAATTTAGTAAAAGGAACAGAGAGTTTGATGTGCAGATACATATGTCACTAAATTTGGTGAAGTGAGTAGAGAAGGCAGTAAAAGAGGTGGTGGCATAGTGGTAATGTCAGTGGTAATTTTAAATTTGATTAATAAACCTGGAATTAAAAGCTAGTCTCAGTAATGATGACCTTGAAACCGTTGTCGATTGTTGTAAAAACCCATCTGGGTCACTAATGCCCTTTAGGGAAGGAAATCTGTTGTCCTTACCTGGTCTGGCCTACATGTGACTCCAGACCCACAGGAAAATGCTTGACTCTTAAATGCCCCCTGAAATGATCGAGCAAGTCACTCAATTGTACCAAACCGCTACAGGAAAGTCGATGAGGAATGAAACGAGACGGACCACGCAGCATTGACCTAGGCATGAGAAACAACAATGGCAAGCCCAGCCCTGTCAACCCTGTAAAGGCCCCCTTAGTAGCATCTGGGGTTTTGTGTCAAAATTGGGAGAACAACAGTCACACTCAGAATCATACCTTACAGATAATAGCCCAGTCACCAACACCATCACCAGCAGAGGTGGCGGCACAGTGGTGTACAGTCAGGAGGGAGTTGCCCTGGCAGTTCTCAACATCGACTCCAAACCCCATCAAGTCTTACGGCATCAGTTCAAACATGGTCAAGGAAACCTCCTGCTGATACCATGGACCGCATCCCCCCCCCCACCCCCCCTCCCTCTTCCCTCAGCTGATGAATCAGTGCTCCTCCAGGTTGAACACCATTTGGAGGAAGCACTGAGGGTGGCAGGGGTACAGAATGTACTCTGGGTGGGGGACTTCAATGTCCATCACCAAGAGTGGCTCAGTGGCACCACTACTGACCAAGCTGGCCGAGTCCTAAAGGACATAGCTGCTAGACTGGGTCTGCGGCAGGTTGTGAGGGAACCAACAAAATGAAAAACGTACTTGACCCCATCCTCACCAACCTGCCTGCCGCAGATGCATCTGTACATGACAGTATCGGTAGGAGTGACCATTGCACAACCATTGTAGAGATGAAGTCCCATCTTCACATTGAGGATACCCTCCATGGTGTTGTGGCACTACCACCGTGCTAAATGGGATAGATTTCGAACCAACCAAGCCACTCAAAGCTGGGCATCCATGAGGCACTGTGGGCCATCAGCAGCAGAATTGTACTCAAACACAATCTGTAACCTCATGGCCTGGCATATCCCCCTCTCTACCTTTACCATCAAGCCGGGGGAATCAACCAATGAAGAGTGCAGGAGGGCATGTCAGGAGCAGCACCAGGCATACCTAAAGATGAGGTGCCAACCTGTTGTAACTACAGCACTGGACTACTTGGGTGCCAAACAGCATAAGCAGCAAGTGATAGACAGAGCTAAGCAATCCCACAACCAACGGGTCAGATCCAAGTTCTGCATCCAGTCGTGAATGGTGATGGACAATTAAACAACTCATTGGAGGAGGAGGCTCCACATCTATCCCCATCCTCAATGATGGAGGAGCCCAGCACGTCAGTGCAAAAGATAAGGCTGAAGCAATTGCTACAATCTTCAGCCAGAAGTGCCGAGTGGATGATCCATCTCATCTCCCGGAGGTCCCCAGCATCACAGATGCCAGTCTTCAGCCAATTCAGTTCACTTCACGTGATATCAAGAAACGCCTGAAGGCACTGGATACTGCAAAGGCTATGGGCCCTGACAACATTCTGGCAGTAGTTCTGAAGACTTGTGCTGCAGAGCTATCTGCGCCCCTAGCTAAGCTGTTCCAGTACAGCTACGACAATGGCATCTACCCGACTATGTGGAAAATGCCCTGTACACAAAAAGTAGGACAAATCCAACCCGGCCAATTACCGCACCACCAGTCTACTCTCAATCATCAGTAAAGTAATGGAAGGGGTCATCAACAGTGCTATCAAGTGGCACTTGCTTAGTAATAACCTGCTCACTGACACTGAGTTTGCGTTCCACCAGGGTCACTCAGCTCCTGACCTCATTACAGCCTTGGTTCAAACACAGACAAAAGAGCTAAACTCCCGAGGTGAGGTGAGAGTGACTGCCCTTGACATCAAGGCAGCATTTGACCGAGTGTGGCATCAAGGAGCCCTAGCTGGAATCAGGGGGAAAACTCTCTGCTGGTTGGAGTCATACCTAGCACAAAGCAAGATGGTTGTGGTTGCTGGGGATCAATAATCTCAGCTCCAGGACATCACTGCAGGAGTTCCTCAGGGTAGTGTCCTCAGCCCAACCATCTTCAGCTGCTTCATCAATGACCTTCCTTCCTTCCATCATAAGGTCAGAAGTGGGGATGTTCACTGATGATTGCACAATATTCAGCACCATTTGCAACTCCTTAGATACTGAAGCAGTCCATGTCCAAATGCAGCAAGACCTTTACAATATCCAGGCTTGGGCTGACAAGTGGCAAATAACATTCGCACCACACAAGTGCCAGGCAATAACCATCTCCAACAAGAGAGAATCTAACCATCACCCCTTGACATTCAATGGCATTACCATTGCTGAATCCCCCACTATCAACATCCTGGGGGTTACCATTGACCAGAAACTGAACTGGACTAGCCATATAAATACTGTGGCTACAAGAGCAGGTCAGGGGCTGGGAATCCTTCAAAGAGTAACTCTGGAACTTGGTGTAAGATCAGATACTAGCAGCAGAGTTTGGATGTCCCTCAAGTTTATGGAGGGTGGGAGATGGCAGTCCAGCCAGGAGATTATTGGAATGGTCAAGTCCAGAGATAACAGACACAGACGAGGGTTTCAGAAGGAGTTGTGCTAAGGCAGAAGTGATGATGGGCGACTTATGGAGTTAATGGCCTTGGTAATGGGGAGAGTGTGGGATAAAATTAATCCTGTTCAACCTCTCACAGTGACTAGGGAATGGGATGTAGGAAATATGAGCAGGAGGAGGCCCTTCAGGCCGACTGCTCCATTCAATATGACCACCTACCTCCACATCAGAAATATTTCCATATCCCTTCATTCCCTTAGTGCTAAAATCTACCAATCTCAGTCTTGAATATCCTCCACAGCTGTGCATCTCCAGCTTGCTGGGGTAGAGAATGAAGTTTGTTGTGGGGCTGAAGATGATGAATTTTTGAGTCAATTGGGAGTTATCCAGAAGCATTGTTAACGGTAACTCTATCTGAGCAAACATAACTAAACTGCTAAAGAGAAGATTTTCATTCTCTTCAGCTGTTGGTCTTGCTTTGAAGATTTTGTTTAATTGAAGAGTTAAAAGTTCAAAGGTTAAACAGCCCCTGGATCTTCTCTTTTCTCTCTTGGTTTAGGATTTGGTTCTCGTGCAATGTTTAGAGAGGTTGAGTGACCATTGCTACTTCTCCCAAGCTGCTTGTCAGAATCTCACGCTAGAAGGCACTGTAAGAGCAACCTGCTGGTGACGGTAACTTGCTGAATTTTGTAACCTGGCACTGTGCCGTCACCCTGAGAGTGACTGCAGATTGGGAGGTTGTGATTATAAACCTGATCCCCATCACAACATGCAGGACACAGCTCCAGCCAGCATCCCACAGCCAGTCACTGCTAACCTGAGTATTATTTGATTTTAGAATTTATTTATCCGAGCTGTGAAAGCTTACAATGCTGAGAACTACCCGACATCTATCGCAGACATGGAGCTGGCCATCCCTGAATACCTCAAGGCCTATGATGAGTGCATTGCTGCCTGTGAGGGTTCACGAGAGGTGAAAGAGTTTAAAGATTTCTACCCTTCAATAGCAGGTTGGTGCAAATGTTCCAGGTGTGAACTATATTTAGCTGAAATCTTGCCCCCTTCACCTCACCCGCCTGTCCATAACAGCCCCCTACCCCTCCCTATCGCCTCACTCCCTGAACCTGCCGTCACCTGCGCCCCAAGCCCAAACCCCCCGCCTATCTCTTTCTCCCCCCCCCCCGCCCCATTCGATTCCTCCCGTGCCCACCCACACCCCCGGGTAACTGTTGCCCAGCTGGGGCTGAGTAAAGCGCTCTTAACTTCACTGGATAGTTACAGATACTGACATTCGCTAATAAAAATGTGATTGAGCACAGTTTATTTCGATTTATTTTAAAGCCAGCTGAATTATAGTGCTGATCTGGTTTAGTTCCCTGCATTTTCTGTGTGTGTTGCTGTTTTGAAACAAAAGCCTGATGTATGTGAACTGTCTGTATGTCACTTTATGCACATGCAGTGTCTCCAAATAAATAACAATGTTCTTTAATTTACAGAACATTACGCTGAGGTCCTGCAGTGCAAAGTGAAGTGTGAGCCTGATTTAACTCCAGTCATTGGAGGCTTTCTGGTGGAGAAGTTTGTAGCTACAATGTACCACTATTTGCAGTTCGCTTATTATAAACGTGAGTACTTTACAACAAGTAAATTGTGTTTGAGGGATAGGAATGGATCTAGTTTAAAATCATTATACCTACAGAATTGTCAGCAAATTTCACACAAGTGACCATGTACAGCTGTACCGATATTCGGTTGCTTCTCTCATTGATGGTGAAATTCACAGTGCAAGGTCCAGGACACAGGCTGTGCAAAAACGTCTCTGCTGAGATTGTGGCTGTATATCTAACCCAACATGGGCAGCTGCTCTTGTGCGCCTGAATTTAATGACAGTAGTGAACCTGAAAACGAGTACAGGAGTTTGGCGGCAAAGTTTCACACACCAGGGAAGAGCCACCTTCTCTATCCAGCTTGGCTCTCCCACCTCTGCCATAAGGTGGTGGTTCAGCATGCACATCTTAACTTGATATTTCACTGCTGCACTGTCGCAGGGTCAGTACTGAGGCAGTGCCGCACTGTCGGAGGGTCAGTACTGAGGGAGCGCTGCACTGTCGGAGGGTCAGTACTGAGGCAGCGCCGCACTGTCGGAGGGTCAGTACTGAGGCAGCGCCGCACTGTCGGAGGGTCAGTACTGAGGGAGCGCTGCACTGTCAGAGGGTCAGTACTGAGGCAGCGCCGCACTGTCGGAGGGTCAGTACTGAGGGAGCGCTGCACTGTCGGAGGGTCAGTACTGAGGCAGCGCCGCACTGTCGGAGGGTCAGGACTGAGGGAGCGCTGCACTATCGGAGGGTCAGTACTGAGGGAGCGCCGCACTGTCAGACGGTCGGTACTGAGGGAGCGTTGCACTGTCGGAGGGTCGGTACTGAGGGAGCGTTGCACTGTCGGAGGGTCAGTATTGAGGGAGTGCAGCACTGTCGGAGGGTCAGTACTGAGGGAGTGCTGCACTGTCGGAGGATCAGTACTGAGGGAGTGCTGCACTGTCGGAGGGTCAGTACTGAGGGAGCGCTGCACTGTCGGAGGGTCAGTACTGAGGCAGCGCCGCACTGTCGGAGGGTCAGTACTGAGGCAGCGCCGCACTGTCGGAGGGTCAGTACTGAGGGAGCGCTGCACTGTCAGAGGGTCAGTACTGAGGCAGCGCCGCACTGTCGGAGGGTCAGTACTGAGGGAGCGCTGCACTGTCGGAGGGTCAGTACTGAGGCAGCGCCGCACTGTCGGAGGGTCAGGACTGAGGGAGCGCTGCACTATCGGAGGGTCAGTACTGAGGGAGCGCCGCACTGTCAGACGGTCGGTACTGAGGGAGCGTTGCACTGTCGGAGGGTCGGTACTGAGGGAGCGTTGCACTGTCGGAGGGTCGGTACTGAGGGAGCGTTGCACTGTCGGAGGGTCAGTACTGAGGGAGCGCCGCACTGTCGGAGGGTCAGTACTGAGGGAGCGCCGCACTGTCGGAGGGTCAGTACTGAGGGAGCGCCGCACTGTCAGCGGGTCAGTACTGAGGGAGTGCTGCGCTTTCGGAGGGTCAGTACTGAGGGAGTGCTGCACTGTCGCAGGGTCAGTACTGAAGGAGTGCTGCACTGTCGCAGGGTCAATACTGAGGGAGTGCTGCACTGTCGGAGGGTCGGCACTGAGGGAGCACCGAACTGTCGGAGGGTCGGCACTGAGGGAGCGCCGAACTGTCGGAGGGTCAGCACTGAGGGAGCGCCGCACTGTCGGAGGGTCAGCACTGAGGGAGCGCCGCACTGTCAGAGGGTCGGCACTGAAGGGGTGCCATGCTAGCTGAGGTGCTGTCTTTTAGATGTGGCATTGTACCATGGGTGTGCCTGCCCTCTCAGGGAAATGTTAAAGATCACGACCATTATTGGAAGAATAGCAAGAGAGTTCTCCCTAATGCATAATCCTTCATTTAACCTCATTATACAGATTTTCTGCTCATTATCATATTGCTGTTTGTGGAGCTTTGCATTTATAAATCCTTTCCACAACTTCCAAGAAATCCCAAAACAGCTCACAGCCAGTAAGAGTACATTAGAAGTGTAGTAACTGTTGTAATTTTTTTTTTAATAATTCACGGGATGTGGACTTCACTGACTGGACCAGCATTTATTGCCCATCCCTAATTGCCCTTGAGAAGGTGGTGGTGAGCTGCCTTCTTGAATCGCTGCAGTCCATGTGGTGTAGGTACACCCACAGTGCTGTTAGGGAGGGAGTCCCAGGATTTTGACCCAGTGACAGTGAAGGAACGGCGATATATTTCCAAGTCAGGATGGTAAGTAACTTGGAGGGGAACTTCCAGGTGGTGGTATTCCCACCTATCTGCTGCCCTTGTCCTTTATCAAGAAGTACCATCGAGGTAGTAGTCGTGCATTTGGAAGGTGCTGTCGAAGGAGCCTTGGTGAATTTCTGCAGTGCACCTTGTAGATGGTACACACTGCTGCTACTGTGCGTCAGTGGTGGAGAGAGTAAATGTTGGTGGATGGGGTGCCAATCAAGCAGGCTGCTTTGTCCTGGATGGTGTCAAGCTTATTGAGTGTTGTGGGAGCTGCACCCATCCAGGCAAGTGGGGAGTATTCCATCCTGACTTGTGCCTTGTAGATGGTGGACAGGCTTTGGGGTATCAGGAGGTGAGTTCCTAGTCTCTGATCTGCTCTTGTAGCCACAGTATCTATATGGCTAGTCCAGTTCAGTTTCTGGTCAATGGTAACCCCCAGGATGTTGATAGTGTGGGATTCAGTGATGGTAATGCCATTGAACATCAAGGGGCGATGGTTAGATTCTCTCTTATTCAAGATAGTCATTGCCTGACACTTGTGTGGCACAAATGTTATTTGCTGCTTGTCAGCCTAAGCCTGGATATTGTCCAGGTGTTGTTGCATTTGGACATGGACTGCTTCAGCATCTGAGGAGTTGTGAATGGTGCTGAACATTGTGCAATCACCAACGAACATCCCCACTTCTGAGCTTATGATGGAAGGAAGGTCAGTGATGAAGCAGCTGAAGATGGTTGGGCCTAAGACACTATCCTGAGGAACTCCTGCAGTGATGTCCTGGAGCTGAGATGATTGACCTCCGACATCCACAACCATCTTCTTTGTGCTAGGTAAGACTCCAACCAGCGGAGAGTTTTCCCCCCAATTCTCATTGACTCCAATTTTGCTAGGGCTCATTGTTGCCATACTCGGTCGAATGCTACCTTGATATCACTCTCACCTCACCCCAGGTGTTCAGCTCTTTTGTCCATGTTTGAACCAAGGCTGTAATGAGATCAGGAGCTGAGTGGCCCTGGTGGAACCCAAACTGGGTGTCAGTGAGCAGGTTATTGCTAAGCAAGTGCCACTTGATAGCACTGTTGATGTTCCCTTCCATTACTTTACTGACGATCGAAAGTAAACTGGTGGGGTGGTAATTGGCCGGCTGCTTTGTGTGTACAGGTCATACCTGGGCAATTTTCAACATTGCCAGATAGATGCCAGTGTTGTAGCTGTACTGGAACAGCTTGGCTAGGGGCGCGGCAAGTTCTGGAGCACAAATCTTCAGTACTATTGCCAGAATATTGTCAGGGCCCATAGCCTTTGCAGTATCCAGTGCCTTCAGCTGTTTCTTGATATCACCTGGAGTGAATTGAATTGACTGGAGACTGGCATCTGTGATGCTGGGGACCTCTGGAGGAGGCCAAGATGGATCATCCACTCGGCACTTCTGGCTGAAGACTGTAGCAAATACTTCAACCTTATCTTTTGCACTGCTGTGCTGGGCTCCCCAATCATTGAGGATGGGGATATTTGTGGAGCCTCATCCTCCAATGAGTTGTTTAATTGTCCACCACCATTCTTGATTGGATGTGGCAGGACTGCAGAGCTTAGATCTGATCTGTTGGTTGTGGAATCGCTTAGCTCTGTCTATCACTTGCTGCTTATGCTGTTTGGCACGCAAGTAGTCCCGTGTTATAGTTTCACCAGGTTGACACCTCATTTTTAGGTATGCCTGGTGCTGCTCCTGGCATGTCCTCCTGCACTCTTCATTGAACCAGGGTTGATTCCCTGGCTTGATGGTAATGGTAGAGTGGGGGATATGCCGGGTCATGAGGTTACAGATTGTGTTTGAGTACAATTCTGCTGCTGCTGATGGCCCACAGCACCTCATGGATGCCCAGCCTTGAGTTGCTAGATCTATTTGAAATCTATCCCATTTAGCACAGTGGTAGTGCCACACAACACCATGGAGGGTATCCTCAATGTGAAGGTGGGACTTCGTCTCCACAATGACCGTGTGGTGGTCACTCCTACCGATACTGTCAGGGACAGATGCATCTGTGACAGGCAGGTTGGTGAGGATGAAGTCAAATATGTTTTCCCCTCTTGGTTCCTTCACCACCTGCTGCAGATTCAGTCTAGAAGCTATTTCCTTTAGGACTTGGCTAGCTCGGTCTGTCATGGTGCTACCGAGCCACTCTTGGTGATGGGACATTGAAGTCCCCCCACCCAGAGTACATTCTGTGCCCTTGCCACCCTCAGTGCTTCCTCCAAGTGATCATGGAAGAGCACTGATTCATCAGCTGAGGGAGGGGGGGGTACGTGGCAATCAGCAGGAGGTTTCCTTGCCCATGTTTGACCTGATGCCATATTGAGGATTCCCAGGGCAGCTCCCTCTATATAACCACTGTGCTGCCACCTCTGCCAGTCGGACATGACATACCCAGGGATGGTGGTGGTGTCAGGGACGTTATCTGTGAGGATGACTATGTCAGGCTGTTGCTTGACGAGCCTGGGAGACAGCTCTTCCAATTATAGTTAATTTTCAGTCGACGACTGAGTTTGCCGTTGTCATTTCCTAGGTCAATGCCGGGTGGTCCATCCGGTTTCATTTCTGTGTTGAGATTTTGTAGCGGTTTGATACAACTGAGTGTCTGACTCAGCTATTTCAGAGGTAACCACATGGCTGTGGGTCTGGAGTCACATGTAGGCCAGACCGGGCAAGGACAGATTTCCTTCATTAGTGATTTTTAATCCAGCAACAATATCACTCTGCCATTGCCTTGCACTGTGTAAAGCTGCTACTGCTGTTGTTTACTTTTCTGTGTCTATGTTTTGCAGTCAACAATATGAAGAATGCAGCTCCATGTGTAGCAACCTACTTGCTGTTTGACCCTGAAGATTCAGTGATGAAGCAGAATTTGGTGTATTACCAGTATCATAAGGAGAAATGGGGCTTGACAGAGGAAGATTTCCAGCCCAGACCAGTATGTTATTAATGTGCAGATAACCTGCTCTGAATGTTATTGATGGGGGTATTATGGGATAATGATTTCTTACTCCTTGAATAAAGTGTTAAGCTGGGAGGCCTGGAAAATAACAATTATTTGCAATTCTGTAATGTTTCATTTGTTGTTAAAACTTTTCTCTAAGCACTTGATGCACTGGATTAACCTGTGGAGTGCACTCTTGTTTTGTAGGGCAGATTGGGGTGAACACGGTAATTTAATCACTGAATGATGTTGTTAAGTGTAAGCGTTCTTTGATTCCGCTGTTTAATTTGCAGGAGGCTTTCCGATATTACAATCAGACTGAATTTCAGTTGCAGATGTACGAATTTGCCAAACAGCATCTACAAGCAGATGATGAAGTAAGTAACGAGTCCCACTGGAGCAACTATTGACCATTGATCAGTCGGACAGGAAACAATTTGATGTTTTGTCACCTTGAGTGATGCTGAGCTGGTTTTCCTTTAGATTGGGTTTGGGTGTAGAGTGAAGGGGGCACAAGACCACGCCCCTCCTGATATTCCTCCAGACAAATCCTGTCTAGCTCCGCTCCCCGAGAGAAATGTCTGCCATTATCTTCAGGAGCTCCTTGTGCAGGGAATCGTGTCTCTCAGGCTCCACCAGGATTTTTTTTCTTCCTATTTTACATCATCAAATAAAATCAAAGGAATTTTTAAGGATGAGCCTGCTATTTGCACCTGCTTGACAGCGTTGTATCCCAGTGTGCCAGCGACTGTTTACATTTCAGAGCTCCTACCCATTAAATTGTGCTGTCCCAGCAAGGGCAGGAGGAAGAGCACAATTTTGGTCCTTTCTTACTGAGTGCAAATGTGTGAGATTTTCTCCATTTTCCCGCTTCTTATTGCCTGCTCTCAGCACTCTGTGTGGGCTTTGTCTGTGACAGTTAAGGTATTCTAACAGGAAGAATGTACAAGAAAGGAACCAGATTTAACTGTGGTGAAAGTTTACTTGTTGACGATATTTGAATGCTGATGAGGTTATTTGCACAATCCTGGAGACACCTACTCAGTCTATATTTTAATTTTCTTAGCATTTTGACTCCAACATTAAATCCCAGTAAAAGTGAATATTATTTACGATTTTATTACTCTACGTGTTGTTTTACTCTACATGTTGTTTAAACTCTGCGCTGTGATTTTTGTGGGGCTTTAAATGTTATACAGGTTCTTACAGATGCCAGCAGGTCATTTTCACATCACCGCCACCAGGTGGTGCCAGACACTGCACTTTGGGGAAAGTCTTAACCAAGTGAGACTGACTTTATGAAAGTTTCAGACTACGATCTTCGTTTGCTAATGCTGCTTCCATTTTGAAAGTACTGCTCAGGAAAATGATTGGGCTTGTCAGGTCATCCGAAATGAAGTCTGTTTAAAGCTGTATTTAAACCGGGTTCCACGGTGAATTAGGGTAGCAGGGTCAGCTGTGATTGTGGGGATGGTCATACCTGCTCCTTTGTGAGTTGTCCCAGGCTGGGATAAAGGCACCAGGTTCAGGGCTATGAGTCACGGCCAATGGCAGCAGAAAGAGTGACTTTTTGGTGCTGATAGTGGAAGATCTGGAAGCTCGAGGGACAAAAGCTGCTTAGAGTGATAGCTTGTTAAATTAACAAGTGGGCTGTTGAGTTGAGTGGTTATGTAGTGTCCGAGGATGCTTTTCCTTTGAGTTTTCATCCTCACAAATAGGCAGAGGTGCCTGAAACAAGGTGCTATGTGGGACGCTGGGATCTCCAGTGACAACCCAGTGGTTCAAGACTTCTTCAGCTCGATGGCTATCATAGAAGGTGGATCCTTTGGGAACAGAACTTGTGTTTGCTGTAAACACAGGAAGAAGGTGATAGGAAACCACCTCACGTGTTCTTTTCCCAGTCGTGTTGTTCATTGAAACTGAAAATGAGAGGCTTGTGTGAGCAACAGAAAAGACAGAGCAAGACCACAAATCTGGAGAAATGGGCAGAGGAGCTCTCTTAGACAGATCACTGCTGCTCCAGTAAATGAGGCATCGCAGATTAATGAGGACAAGGTGAACAAGTCCTTCTATTAACCTCTGTCCCCTCAGGGACTGTTCCCAAAGAACCTTTTTAACTTTCATGTTTAGTACTGTGCTGTGCACATATAATGGATGTATCTGTAAGTGCTCTCTGTGTAGAAGCCGTGTGTGTTGTGTGTGTTGTGTGTACTCTGTGTAGTAGCCGTGTGTGTGTGTTCTCTGTGTAGAAGCCGTGTGTGTGTAAGTGCTCTCTGTGTAGAAGCCGTGTGTGTGTGTGTGTGTGCGTGTGTGTGTGTGTGTGTGTAAGTGCTCTCTGTGTAGAAGCCGTGTGTGTGTGTGTGTGTGTGTAAGTGCTCTCTGTGTAGAAGCCGTGTGTGTGTGTGTGCTCTCTGTGTAGAAGCCGTGCGTGTGTAAGTGCTCTCTGTGTAGAAGCCGTGTGTGTGTGCTCTCTGTGTGGAAGCCGTGTGTGTGTAAGTGCTCTCTGTGTAGAAGCCGTGTGTGTGTGTGTGTGTGTGTGTGTGTGTGTGTAAGTGCTCTCTGTGTGGAAGCCGTGTGTGTGTGTGTGTAAGTGCTCTCTGTGTAGAAGCCGTGTGTGTGTGTAAGTGCTCTCTGTGTAGAAGCCGTGTGTGTGTGTGTGTAAGTGCTCTCTGTGTAGAAGCCGTGTGTGTGTGTGTGTGTGTGTGTGTAAGTGCTCTCTGTGTAGAAGCCGTGTGTGTGTGTGTGTAAGTGCTCTCTGTGTAGAAGCCGTGTGTGTGTAAGTGCTCTCTGTGTGGAAGCCGTGTGTGTGTAAGTGCTCTCTGTGTAGAAGCCGTGTGTGTGTAAGTGTAAGTGCTCTCCGTGTAGAAGCCGTGTGTGTGTGTGTGTGTGTGTGTGTGTGTGTGTGTGTGTGTAAGTGCTCTCTGTGTAGAAGCTGTGGGTGTGTGTGTGCTCTCCGTGTAGAAGCCGTGTGTGTGTGTGTGTGTGTAAGTGCTCTCTGTGCAGAAGCCGTGTGTGTGTAAGTGCTCTCTGTGTAGAAGCCGTGTGTGTGTGTGTGTGTGTGTGTGTGTGTGTGTGTGTAAGTGCTCTCTGTGCAGAAGCCGTGTGTGTGTAAGTGCTCTCTGTGTAGAAGCCGTGTGTGTGTGTGTGTGTGTGCTCTCTGTGTAGAAGCCGTGTGTGTGTGTGTGTGTGTGTGTGTGTGTAAGTGCTCTCTGTGCAGAAGCCGTGTGTGTGTAAGTGCTCTCTGTGTAGAAGCCGTGTGTGTGTGTGTGTGTGTGTGTGTGTGTAAGTGCTCTCTGTGTAGAAGCCGTGTGTGTGTGTGTGTAAGTGCTCTCTGTGTAGAAGCCGTGTGTGTGTAAGTGCTCTCTGTGTAGAAGCCGTGTGTGTGTGTGTGTGTGTGTGTGTGTGTGTGTGTGTGTGTGTGTGTGTAAGTGCTCTCTGTGCAGAAGCCGTGTGTGTGTAAGTGCTCTCTGTGTAGAAGCTATGGGTGTATAAGTGCTCGCTGTGTAGAAGCCGTGTGTGTGTGTGTGTGTGTGTGTGTGTGTGTGTGTGTGTGTAAGTGCTCTCTGTGTAGAAGCCGTGGATGTGTGTGTGCTCTCCGTGTAGAACCCGTGTGTACGTAAGTGCTCTCCGTGTAGTAGCCGTGTGTGTGTAAGTGCTCTCCGTGTAGTAGCGTGTGTGTGTAAGTGCTCTCCGTGTAGTAGCGTGTGTGTGTAAGTGCTCTCCGTGTAGTAGCGTGTGTGTGTAAGTGCTCTCTCTGTAGAAGCCGTGTGTGTGTAAGTGCTCTCCGTGTAGAAGCCGTGTGTGTGTGTGTGTAAGTGCTCTCTGTGTAGAAGCCGTGTGTGTGTGTGTGTAAGTGCTCTCCGTGTAGAACCCGTGTGTGTGTGTACGTAAGTGCTCTCCGTGTAGTAGCCGTGTGTGTGTAAGTGCTCTCCGTGTAGTAGCCGTGTGTGTGTAAGTGCTCTCCGTGTAGTAGCCGTGTGTGTGTAAGTGCTCTGTGTAGAAGCCGTGTGTGTGTGTGTGTGTGTGTGTGTGTGTGTAAGTGCTCTCTGTGTAGAAGCCGTGTGTGTGTAAGTGCTCTGTGTAGAAGCCGTGTGTGTGTGTGTGTGTGTAAGTGCTCTCTGTGTAGAAGCCGTGTGTGTGTGTGTGTGTAAGTGCTCTCTGTGTAGAAGCCGTGTGTGTGTGTAAGTGCTCTCTGTGTAGAAGCCATGTGTGTGTGTAAGTGCTGTCTGTGTAGAAGCCGTGTGTGTGTGTGTGTGTGTAAGTGCTCTCTGTGTAGAAGCCGTGTGTGTGTGTGTGTAAGTGCTCTCTGTGTAGAAGCCGTGTGTGTGTGTGTGTGTGTGTGTGTGTGTGTGTGTGTGTGTGTGTGTGTGTGTGTAAGTGCTCTCTGTGTAGAAGCCGTGTGTGTGTAAGTGCTCTCTGTGTAGAAGCCGTGTGTGTGTAAGTGCTCTCTGTGTAGAAGCTGTGTGTGTGTGTGTGTGTGTAAGTGCTCTCTGTGTAGAAGCCGTGTGTGTGTGTGTGTGTGTGTGTGTGTGTGTGTAAGTGCTCTCTGTGTAGAAGCCGTGGGTGTGTGTGTGCTCTCCGTGTAGAACCCGTGTGTACGTAAGTGCTCTCCGTGTAGTAGCCGTGTGTGTGTAAGTGCTCTCCGTGTAGTAGCGTGTGTGTGTAAGTGCTCTCCGTGTAGTAGCGTGTGTGTGTAAGTGCTCTCTCTGTAGAAGCCGTGTGTGTGTAAGTGCTCTCCGTGTAGAAGCCGTGTGTGTGTGTGTGTAAGTGCTCTCTGTGTAGAAGCCGTGTGTGTGTGTGTGTAAGTGCTCTCCGTGTAGAACCCGTGTGTGTGTGTACGTAAGTGCTCTCCGTGTAGTAGCCGTGTGTGTGTAAGTGCTCTCCGTGTAGTAGCCGTGTGTGTGTAAGTGCTCTCCGTGTAGTAGCCGTGTGTGTGTAAGTGCTCTGTGTAGAAGCCGTGTGTGTGTGTGTGTGTGTGTGTGTGTAAGTGCTCTCTGTGTAGAAGCCGTGTGTGTGTAAGTGCTCTGTGTAGAAGCCGTGTGTGTGTGTGTGTGTGTAAGTGCTCTCTGTGTAGAAGCCGTGTGTGTGTGTGTGTGTAAGTGCTCTCTGTGTAGAAGCCGTGTGTGTGTGTAAGTGCTCTCTGTGTAGAAGCCATGTGTGTGTGTAAGTGCTGTCTGTGTAGAAGCCGTGTGTGTGTGTGTGTGTAAGTGCTCTCTGTGTAGAAGCCGTGTGTGTGTGTGTGTAAGTGCTCTCTGTGTAGAAGCCGTGTGTGTGTGTGTGTGTGTGTGTGTGTGTGTGTGTGTGTGTGTGTGTGTGTAAGTGCTCTCTGTGTAGAAGCCGTGTGTGTGTAAGTGCTCTCTGTGTAGAAGCCGTGTGTGTGTAAGTGCTCTCTGTGTAGAAGCTGTGTGTGTGTGTGTGTGTGTAAGTGCTCTCTGTGTAGAAGCCGTGTGTGTGTGTGTGTGTGTGTGTGTGTGTGTAAGTGCTCTCTGTGTAGAAGCCGTGTGTGTGTGTGTGTGTAAGTGCTCTCTGTGTAGAAGCCGTGTGTGTGTGTGTGTAAGTGCTCTCTGTGTAGAAGCCGTGTGTGTGTGTAAGTGCTCTCTGTGTAGAAGCCGTGTGTGTGTGTGTGTGTGTGTGTGTGTAAGTGCGCTCTGCGTAGAAACCGTGTGTGTGTAAGTGCTCTCTGTGTAGAAGCCGTGTGTGTGTGTGTGTGTGTGTGTGTGTGTGTAAGTGCTCTCTGTGTAGAAGCCGTGTGTGTGTGTGTGTAAGTGCTCTCTGTGTAGAAGCCGTGTGTGTGTGTAAGTGCTCTCTGTGTAGAAGCCGTGTGTGTGTGTGTGTGTAAGTGCTCTCTGTGTAGAAGCCGTGGGTGTGTGTGTGCTCTCCGTGTAGAAGCCGTGTGTGTGTGTGTGTAAGTGCTCTCTGTGCAGAAGCCGTGTGTGTGTAAGTGCTCTCTGTGTAGAAGCCGTGTGTGTGTGTGTGTGTGTGTGTGTGTGTGTGTGTGTGTGTGTGTGTGTGTGTGTGTGTGTGTGTGTGTGTAAGTGCTCTCTGTGCAGAAGCCGTGTGTGTGTAAGTGCTCTCTGTGTAGAAGCCGTGTGTGTGTGTGTGTGTGTGCTCTCTGTGTAGAAGCCGTGTGTGTGTGTGTGTGTGTGTGTGTGTGTGTAAGTGCTCTCTGTGCAGAAGCCGTGTGTGTGTAAGTGCTCTCTGTGTAGAAGCCGTGTGTGTGTGTGTGTGTGTGTGTGTGTGTGTGTGTGTCTGTGTGTAAGTGCTCTCTGTGTAGAAGCCGTGTGTGTGTGTGTGTAAGTGCTCTCTGTGTAGAAGCCGTGTGTGTGTAAGTGCTCTCTGTGTAGAAGCCGTGTGTGTGTGTGTGTGTGTGTGTGTGTGTAAGTGCTCTCTGTGCAGAAGCCGTGTGTGTGTAAGTGCTCTCTGTGTAGAAGCTATGGGTGTATAAGTGCTCGCTGTGTAGAAGCCGTGTGTGTGTGTGTGTGTGTGTGTGTGTGTGTGTGTGTGTGTGTGTGTAAGTGCTCTCTGTGTAGAAGCCGTGGGTGTGTGTGTGCTCTCCGTGTAGAACCCGTGTGTACGTAAGTGCTCTCCGTGTAGTAGCCGTGTGTGTGTAAGTGCTCTCCGTGTAGTAGCCGTGTGTGTGTAAGTGCTCTCTCTGTAGAAGCCGTGTGTGTGTAAGTGCTCTCCGTGTAGAAGCCGTGTGTGTGTGTGTGTAAGTGCTCTCTGTGTAGAAGCCGTGTGTGTGTGTGTGTAAGTGCTCTCCGTGTAGAACCCGTGTGTGTGTGTACGTAAGTGCTCTCCGTGTAGTAGCCGTGTGTGTGTAAGTGCTCTCCGTGTAGTAGCCGTGTGTGTGTAAGTGCTCTCCGTGTAGTAGCCGTGTGTGTGTAAGTGCTCTGTGTAGAAGCCGTGTGTGTGTGTGTGTGTGTGTGTGTAAGTGCTCTCTGTGTAGAAGCCGTGTGTGTGTAAGTGCTCTGTGTAGAAGCCGTGTGTGTGTGTGTGTGTAAGTGCTCTCTGTGTAGAAGCCGTGTGTGTGTGTGTGTGTAAGTGCTCTCTGTGTAGAAGCCGTGTGTGTGAGTAAGTGCTCTCTGTGTAGAAGCCATGTGTGTGTGTAAGTGCTGTCTGTGTAGAAGCCGTGTGTGTGTGTGTGTGTGTAAGTGCTCTCTGTGTAGAAGCCGTGTGTGTGTGTGTGTGTGTAAGTGCTCTCTGTGTAGAAGCCGTGTGTGTGTGTGTGTGTGTGTGTGTGTGTGTGTGTGTGTGTAAGTGCTCTCTGTGTAGAAGCCGTGTGTGTGTAAGTGCTCTCTGTGTAGAAGCCGTGTGTGTGTAAGTGCTCTCTGTGTAGAAGCTGTGTGTGTGTGTGTGTGTGTGTAAGTGCTCTCTGTGTAGAAGCCGTGTGTGTGTGTGTGTGTGTAAGTGCTCTCTGTGTAGAAGCCGTGTGTGTGTGTAAGTGCTCTCTGTGTAGAAGCCATGTGTGTGTGTAAGTGCTGTCTGTGTAGAAGCCGTGTGTGTGTGTGTGTGTGTGTGTGTGTGTGTGTGTGTGTGTGTGTGTGTGTGTGTGTGTGTGTGTGTGTGTGTGTGTGTGTGTGTGTGTGTGTGTGTGTAAGTGCGCTCTGTGTAGAAACCGTGTGTGTGTAAGTGCTCTCTGTGTAGAAGCCGTGTGTGTGTGTGTGTGTGTGTGTAAGTGCTCTCTGTGTAGAAGCCGTGTGTGTGTGTGTGTGTGTGTGTGTGTGTAAGTGCTCTCTGTGTAGAAGCCGTGTGTGTGTGTAAGTGCTCTCTGTGTAGAAGCCGTGTGTGTGTGTGTGTGTGTGTGTGTGTGTGTAAGTGCTCTCTGTGTAGAAGCCGTGTGTGTGTGTGTGTGTGTGTGTGTGTGTGTGTGTGTAAGTGCTGTCTGTGTAGAAGCCGTGTGTGTGTGTGTGTGTGTGTGTGTGTGTGTAAGTGCTCTCTGTGTAGAAGCCGTGTGTGTGTGTGAGTGTGTAAGTGCTCTCTGTGTAGAAGCCGTGTGTGTGTGTGTGTGTAAGTGCTCTCTGTGTAGAAGCCGTGTGTGTGTAAGTGCGCTCTGTGTAGAAGCTGTGTGTGTGTGTGTGTAAGTGCTCTCTGTGTAGAAGCCGTGTGTGCGTGTGTGTGTGTGTGTGTGTGTGTGTGTGTGTGTAAGTGCTCTCTGTGTAGAAGCCGTGTGTGTGTGTGTGTAAGTGCTCTCTGTGTAGAAGCCGTGTGTGTGTAAGTGCTCTCTGTGTAGAAGCCGTGTGTGTGTGTGTGTGTGTGTGTGTAAGTGCTCTCTGTGCAGAAGCTGTGTGTGTGTGTGTGTGTGTGTGTGTGTGTGCTCTCTGTGTAGAAGCCGTGTGTGTGTGTGTGTGTGTGTGTGTGTGTGTGTGTGTAAGTGCTCTCTGTGTAGAAGCCGTGTGTGTGTGTGTGTAAGTGCTCTCTGTGTAGAAGCCGTGTGTGTGTAAGTGCTCTCTGTGTAGAAGCCGTGTGTGTGTAAGTGCTCTCTGTGTAGAAGCCGTGTGTGTGTAAGTGCTCTCTGTGTAGAAGCCGTGTGTGTGTGTGTGTGTGTAAGTGCTCTCTGTGTAGAAGCTGTGTGTGTGTGTGTGTGTGTGCTCTCTGTGTAGAAGCCGTGTGTGTGTGTGTGTAAGTGCTCTCTGTGTAGAAGCCGTGTGTGTGTAAGTGCTCTCTGTGTAGAAGCCGTGTGTGTGTGTGTGTAAGTGCTCTCTGTGTAGAAGCCGTGTGTGTGTAAGTGCTCTCTGTGTAGAAGCCGTGTGTGTGTAAGTGCTCTCTGTGTAGAAGCCGTGTGTGTGTAAGTGCTCTCTGTGTAGAAGCCGTGTGTGTGTGTGTGTGTGTAAGTGCTCTCTGTGTAGAAGCTGTGTGTGTGTGTGTGTGTGTGCTCTCTGTGTAGAAGCCGTGTGTGTGTGTGTCTAAGTGCTCTCTGTGTAGAAGCCGTGTGTGTGTAAGTGCTCTCTGTGTAGAAGCCGTGTGTGTGTGTGTGTAAGTGCTCTCTGTGTAGAAGCCGTGTGTGTGTAAGTGCTCTCTGTGTAGAAGCCGTGTGTGTGTGTGTGTGTGTGTGTAAGTGCTCTCTGTGTAGAAGCCGTGTGTGTGTGTGTGTGTGTGTGTGTGTAAGTGCTCTCTGTGTAGAAGCCGTGTGTGTGTAAGTGCTCTCTGTGTAGAAGCCGTGTGTGTGTGTGTGTGTGTGTGTGTGTGTGTGTGTGTGTGTGTGTGTGTAAGTGCTCTCTGTGTAGAAGCCGTGTGTGTGTGTGTGTGTGTGTGTGTGTGTAAGTGCTCTCTGTGTAGAAGCCGTGTGTGTGTGTAAGTGCTCTCTGTGTAGAAGCCGTGTGTGTGTGTGTGTGTGTGTGTGTGTGTGTGTGTAAGTGCTCTCTGTGTAGAAGCCGTGTGTGTGTGTGTGTGTGTGTGTGTGTGTGTGTGTGTGTGTGTGTGTGTGTGTGTGTGTGTGTGTGTGTGTGTGTAAGTGCTCTCTGTGTAGAAGCCGTGTGTGTGTGTGTGTGTGTGTGTGTGTGTAAGTGCTCTCTGTGTAGAAGCCGTGTGTGTGTGTAAGTGCTCTCTGTGTAGAAGCCGTGTGTGTGTGTGTGTGTGTGTGTGTGTGTGTGTGTGTGTAAGTGCTCTCTGTGTAGAAGCCGTGTGTGTGTGTGTGTGTGTGTGTGTGTGTGTGTAAGTGCTCTCTGTGTAGAAGCCGTGTGTGTGTGTGTGTGTGTGTGTGTGTGTGTAAGTGCTCTCTGTGTAGAAGCCGTGTGTGTGTGTGAGTGTGTAAGTGCTCTCTGTGTAGAAGCCGTGTGTGTGTGTGGGTGTAAGTGCTCTCTGTGTAGAAGCCGTGTGTGTGTAAGTGCGCTCTGTGTAGAAGCTGTGTGTGTGTGTGTGTGTGTGTGTGTGTGTGTGTGTAAGTGCTCTCTGTGTAGAAGCCGTGTGTGCGTGTGTGTGTGTGTGTGTGTGTGTGTGTAAGTGCTCTCTGTGTAGAAGCCGTGTGTGTGTGTGTGTAAGTGCTCTCTGTGTAGAAGCCGTGTGTGTGTAAGTGCTCTCTGTGTAGAAGCCGTGTGTGTGTGTGTGTGTGTGTAAGTGCTCTCTGTGCAGAAGCTGTGTGTGTGTGTGTGTGTGTGTGTGTGTGTGTGCTCTCTGTGTAGAAGCCGTGTGTGTGTGTGTGTGTGTGTGTGTGTGTGTGTGTGTGTGTGTGTGTGTGTGTGTAAGTGCTCTCTGTGTAGAAGCCGTGTGTGTGTGTGTGTAAGTGCTCTCTGTGTAGAAGCCGTGTGTGTGTAAGTGCTCTCTGTGTAGAAGCCGTGTGTGTGTAAGTGCTCTCTGTGTAGAAGCCGTGTGTGTGTAAGTGCTCTCTGTGTAGAAGCCGTGTGTGTGTGTGTGTGTGTAAGTGCTCTCTGTGTAGAAGCCGTGTGTGTGTGTGTGCTCTCTGTGTAGAAGCCGTGTGTGTGTGTGTGTAAGTGCTCTCTGTGTAGAAGCCGTGTGTGTGTAAGTGCTCTCTGTGTAGAAGCCGTGTGTGTGTGTGTGTAAGTGCTCTCTGTGTAGAAGCCGTGTGTGTGTAAGTGCTCTCTGTGTAGAAGCCGTGTGTGTGTGTGTGTGTAAGTGCTCTCTGTGTAGAAGCCGTGTGTGTGTGTGTGTGTGTGTGTGTGTGTGTAAGTGCTCTCTGTGTAGAAGCCGTGTGTGTGTAAGTGCTCTCTGTGTAGAAGCCGTGTGTGTGTGTGTGTGTGTGTGTGTGTGTGTGTAAGTGCTCTCTGTGTAGAAGCCGCGTGTGTGTGTAAGTGCTCTCTGTGTAGAAGCCGTGTGTGTGTAAGTGCTCTCTGTGTAGAAGCCGTGTGTGTGTAAGTGCTCTCTGTGTAGAAGCCGTGTGTGTGTGTGTGTGTGTGTGTGTGTGTGTGTAAGTGCTCTCTGTGTAGAAGCCGCGTGTGTGTGTGTAAGTGCGCTCTGTGTAGAAGCCGTGTGTGTGTAAGTGCTCTCTGTGTAGAAGCCGTGTGTGTGTAAGTGCTCTCTGTGTAGAAGCCGCGTGTGTGTGTAAGTGCTCTCTGTGTAGAAGCCGTGTGTGTGTAAGTGCTCTCTGTGTAGAAGCCGTGTGTGTGTGTGTGTGCTCTCTGTGTAGAAGCCGCGTGTGTGTGTGTGTGTGTGTGTGTGTGTGCTCTCTGTGTAGAAGCCGTGTGTGTGTAAGTGCTCTCTGTGTAGAAGCCGTGTGTGTAAGTGCTCTCTGTGTAGAAGCCATGTGTGTGTAAGTGCTCTCTGTGTAGAAGCCGTGTGTGTGTGTGTGTAAGTGCTCTCTGTGTAGAAGCCGTGTGTGTGTGTGTGTGTGTGTAAGTGCTCTCTGTGTAGAAGCCGTGTGTGTGTGTGTGCTCTCTGTGTAGAAGCCGTGTGTGTGTAAGTGCTCTCTGTGTAGAAGCCGTGTGTGTGTGTGTGTAAGTGCTCTCTGTGTAGAAGCCGTGTGTGTGTGTGTGTGTGTGTGTGTAAGTGCTCTCTGTGTAGAAGCCGTGTGTGTGTGTGTGTAAGTGCTCTCTGTGTAGAAGCCGTGTGTGTGTAAGTGCTCTCTGTGTAGAAGCCGTGTGTGTGTAAGTGCTCTCTGTGTAGAAGCCGTGTGTGTGTAAGTGCTCTCTGTGTAGAAGCCGTGTGTGTGTAAGTGCTCTGTGTAGAAGCCGTGTGTGTGTGTGTGTGTGTGTAAGTGCTCTCTGTGTAGAAGCCGTGTGTGTGTGTGTGTGTAAGTGCTCTCTGTGTAGAAGCCGTGTGTGTGTGTGTGTAAGTGCTCTCTGTGTAGAAGCCGTGTGTGTGTGTGTGTAAGTGCTCTCTGTGTAGAAGCCGTGTGTGTGTAAGTGCTCTCTGTGTAGAAGCCGTGTGTGTGTGTGTGTGTAAGTGCTCTCTGTGTAGAAGCCGTGTGTGTGTGTGTGTAAGTGCTCTCTGTGTAGAAGCCGTGTGTGTGTAAGTGCTCTCTGTGTAGAAGCCGTGTGTGTGTAAGTGCTCTCTGTGTAGAAGCCGTGTGTGTGTGTGTGTGTGTGTGTGTAAGTGCTCTCTGTGCAGAAGCTGTGTGTGTGTGTGTGTGTGTGTGTGTGTGTGCTCTCTGTGTAGAAGCCGTGTGTGTGTGTGTGTGTGTGTGTGTGTGTGTGTGTGTGTAAGTGCTCTCTGTGTAGAAGCCGTGTGTGTGTGTGTGTAAGTGCTCTCTGTGTAGAAGCCGTGTGTGTGTAAGTGCTCTCTGTGTAGAAGCCGTGTGTGTGTAAGTGCTCTCTGTGTAGAAGCCGTGTGTGTGTAAGTGCTCTCTGTGTAGAAGCCGTGTGTGTGTGTGTGTGTGTAAGTGCTCTCTGTGTAGAAGCTGTGTGTGTGTGTGTGTGTGTGCTCTCTGTGTAGAAGCCGTGTGTGTGTGTGTGTAAGTGCTCTCTGTGTAGAAGCCGTGTGTGTGTAAGTGCTCTCTGTGTAGAAGCCGTGTGTGTGTGTGTGTAAGTGCTCTCTGTGTAGAAGCCGTGTGTGTGTAAGTGCTCTCTGTGTAGAAGCCGTGTGTGTGTAAGTGCTCTCTGTGTAGAAGCCGTGTGTGTGTAAGTGCTCTCTGTGTAGAAGCCGTGTGTGTGTGTGTGTGTGTAAGTGCTCTCTGTGTAGAAGCTGTGTGTGTGTGTGTGTGTGTGCTCTCTGTGTAGAAGCCGTGTGTGTGTGTGTCTAAGTGCTCTCTGTGTAGAAGCCGTGTGTGTGTAAGTGCTCTCTGTGTAGAAGCCGTGTGTGTGTGTGTGTAAGTGCTCTCTGTGTAGAAGCCGTGTGTGTGTAAGTGCTCTCTGTGTAGAAGCCGTGTGTGTGTGTGTGTGTGTGTGTAAGTGCTCTCTGTGTAGAAGCCGTGTGTGTGTGTGTGTGTGTGTGTGTGTAAGTGCTCTCTGTGTAGAAGCCGTGTGTGTGTAAGTGCTCTCTGTGTAGAAGCCGTGTGTGTGTGTGTGTGTGTGTGTGTGTGTGTGTGTGTGTGTGTAAGTGCTCTCTGTGTAGAAGCCGTGTGTGTGTGTGTGTGTGTGTGTGTGTGTAAGTGCTCTCTGTGTAGAAGCCGTGTGTGTGTGTAAGTGCTCTCTGTGTAGAAGCCGTGTGTGTGTGTGTGTGTGTGTGTGTGTGTGTGTGTAAGTGCTCTCTGTGTAGAAGCCGTGTGTGTGTGTGTGTGTGTGTGTGTGTGTGTGTGTGTGTGTGTGTGTGTGTGTGTGTGTGTGTGTGTGTGTGTGTGTGTGTGTAAGTGCTCTCTGTGTAGAAGCCGTGTGTGTGTGTGTGTGTGTGTGTGTGTGTAAGTGCTCTCTGTGTAGAAGCCGTGTGTGTGTGTAAGTGCTCTCTGTGTAGAAGCCGTGTGTGTGTGTGTGTGTGTGTGTGTGTGTGTGTGTGTGTGTAAGTGCTCTCTGTGTAGAAGCCGTGTGTGTGTGTGTGTGTGTGTGTGTGTGTGTGTAAGTGCTCTCTGTGTAGAAGCCGTGTGTGTGTGTGTGTGTGTGTGTGTGTGTAAGTGCTCTCTGTGTAGAAGCCGTGTGTGTGTGTGAGTGTGTAAGTGCTCTCTGTGTAGAAGCCGTGTGTGTGTGTGGGTGTAAGTGCTCTCTGTGTAGAAGCCGTGTGTGTGTAAGTGCGCTCTGTGTAGAAGCTGTGTGTGTGTGTGTGTGTGTGTGTGTGTGTGTGTGTAAGTGCTCTCTGTGTAGAAGCCGTGTGTGCGTGTGTGTGTGTGTGTGTGTGTGTGTGTGTAAGTGCTCTCTGTGTAGAAGCCGTGTGTGTGTGTGTGTAAGTGCTCTCTGTGTAGAAGCCGTGTGTGTGTAAGTGCTCTCTGTGTAGAAGCCGTGTGTGTGTGTGTGTGTGTGTAAGTGCTCTCTGTGCAGAAGCTGTGTGTGTGTGTGTGTGTGTGTGTGTGTGTGTGTGCTCTCTGTGTAGAAGCCGTGTGTGTGTGTGTGTGTGTGTGTGTGTGTGTGTGTGTGTGTGTGTGTGTGTGTGTGTAAGTGCTCTCTGTGTAGAAGCCGTGTGTGTGTGTGTGTAAGTGCTCTCTGTGTAGAAGCCGTGTGTGTGTAAGTGCTCTCTGTGTAGAAGCCGTGTGTGTGTAAGTGCTCTCTGTGTAGAAGCCGTGTGTGTGTAAGTGCTCTCTGTGTAGAAGCCGTGTGTGTGTGTGTGTGTGTAAGTGCTCTCTGTGTAGAAGCTGTGTGTGTGTGTGTGTGTGTGCTCTCTGTGTAGAAGCCGTGTGTGTGTGTGTGTAAGTGCTCTCTGTGTAGAAGCCGTGTGTGTGTAAGTGCTCTCTGTGTAGAAGCCGTGTGTGTGTGTGTGTAAGTGCTCTCTGTGTAGAAGCCGTGTGTGTGTAAGTGCTCTCTGTGTAGAAGCCGTGTGTGTGTGTGTGTGTAAGTGCTCTCTGTGTAGAAGCCGTGTGTGTGTGTGTGTGTGTGTGTGTGTGTGTAAGTGCTCTCTGTGTAGAAGCCGTGTGTGTGTAAGTGCTCTCTGTGTAGAAGCCGTGTGTGTGTGTGTGTGTGTGTGTGTGTGTGTAAGTGCTCTCTGTGTAGAAGCCGCGTGTGTGTGTAAGTGCTCTCTGTGTAGAAGCCGTGTGTGTGTAAGTGCTCTCTGTGTAGAAGCCGTGTGTGTGTAAGTGCTCTCTGTGTAGAAGCCGTGTGTGTGTGTGTGTGTGTGTGTGTGTGTGTAAGTGCTCTCTGTGTAGAAGCCGCGTGTGTGTGTGTAAGTGCGCTCTGTGTAGAAGCCGTGTGTGTGTAAGTGCTCTCTGTGTAGAAGCCGTGTGTGTGTAAGTGCTCTCTGTGTAGAAGCCGCGTGTGTGTGTAAGTGC
>JANJGN010000005.1:195083837-195133591 GCA_026770705.1 Isurus oxyrinchus
GTGCTCTGTGTAGAAGCCGTGTGTGTGTGTGTGTGTGTGTAAGTGCTCTCTGTGTAGAAGCCGTGTGTGTGTGTGTGTGTAAGTGCTCTCTGTGTAGAAGCCGTGTGTGTGTGTGTGTAAGTGCTCTCTGTGTAGAAGCCGTGTGTGTGTGTGTGTAAGTGCTCTCTGTGTAGAAGCCGTGTGTGTGTAAGTGCTCTCTGTGTAGAAGCCGTGTGTGTGTGTGTGTGTAAGTGCTCTCTGTGTAGAAGCCGTGTGTGTGTGTGTGTAAGTGCTCTCTGTGTAGAAGCCGTGTGTGTGTAAGTGCTCTCTGTGTAGAAGCCGTGTGTGTGTAAGTGCTCTCTGTGTAGAAGCCGTGTGTGTGTGTGTGTGTGTACTCTCTGTGTAGAAGCCGTGTGTGTGTGTGTGTGTGTGTGTGTGTGTGTGTGTGTGTGTGTAAGTGCTCTCTGTGTAGAAGCCGTGTGTGTGTGTGTGTAAGTGCTCTCTGTGTAGAAGCCATGTGTGTGTGTGTGTGTAAGTGCTCTCTGTGTAGAAGCCGTGTGTGTGTGTGTGTGTAAGTGCTCTCTGTGTAGAAGCCGTGTGTGTGTGTGTGTGTACGTGCTCTCTGTGTAGAAGCCGTGTGTGTGTGTGTGTAAGTGCTCTCTGTGTAGAAGCCGTGTGTGTGTAAGTGCTCTCTGTGTAGAAGCCGTGTGTGTGTAAGTGCTCTCTGTGTAGAAGCCGTGTGTGTGTAAGTGCTCTCTGTGTAGAAGCCGTGTGTGTGTGTGTGTGTGTGTGTGTGTGTGTGTACTCTCTGTGTAGAAGCCGTGTGTGTGTGTGTGTAAGTGCTCTCTGTGTAGAAGCCGTGTGTGTGTGTGTGTGTGTGTGTGTGTGTAAGTGCTCTCTGTGTAGAAGCCGTGTGTGTGTGTGTGTGTGTGTGTGTAAGTGCTCTCTGTGTAGAAGCCGTGTGTGTGTAAGTGCTCTCTGTGTAGAAGCCGTGTGTGTGTGTGTGTGTGTGTGTGTGTAAGTGCTCTCTGTGTAGAAGCCGTGTGTGTGTAAGTGCTCTCTGTGTTGAAGCCGTGTGTGTGTGTGTGTGTGTGTAAGTGCTCTCTGTGTAGAAGCCGTGTGTGTGTGTGTGTGTGTGTGTGTAAGTGCTCTCTGTGCAGAAGCCGTGTGTGTGTAAGTGCTCTCTGTGTAGAAGCCGTGTGTGTGTAAGTGCTCTCTGTGTAGAAGTCGTGTGTGTGTGTGTGTGTGTGTGTGTGTGTGTCTAAGTGCTCTCTGTGTAGAAGCCGTGTAAGTGCTCTCTGTGTAGAACCCGTGTGTGTGTAAGTGCTCTCTGTGTAGAAGCCGTGTGTGTGTGTGTGTAAGTGCTCTCTGTGTAGAAGCCGTGTGTGTGTGTGTGTGTGTGTGTGTGTGTAAGTGCTCTCTGTGTAGAAGCCGTGTGTGTGTGTGTGTGTGTGTGTGTAAGTGCTCTCTGTGTAGAAGCCGTGTGTGTGTGTAAGTGCTCTCTGTGTAGAAGCCGTGTGTGTGTGTGTGTGTGTGTGTGTGTGTGTAAGTGCTCTCTGTGTAGAAGCCGTGTGTGTGTGTGTGTGTGTGTGTGTGTGTGTAAGTGCTCTCTGTGTAGAAGCCGTGTGTGTGTGTGTAAGTGCTCTCTGTGTAGAAGCCGTGTGTGTGTGTGTAAGTGCTCTCTGTGTAGAAGCCGTGTGTGTGTAAGTGAGCTCTGTGTAGAAGCCGTGTGTGTGTGTGTGTGTGTGTGTGTGTGTGTAAGTGCTCTCTGTGTAGAAGCCGTGTGTGCGTGTGTGTGCGTGTGTGTGTGTGTGTGTGTGTGTGTAAGTGCTCTCTGTGTAGAAGCCGTGTGTGTGTGTGTAAGTGCTCTCTGTGTAGAAGCCGTGTGTGTGTAAGTGCTCTCTGTGTAGAAGCCGTGTGTGTGTGTGTAAGTGCTCTCTGTGCAGAAGCTGTGTGTGTGTGTGTGTGTGTGTGTGTGCTCTCTGTGTAGAAGCCGTGTGTGTGTAAGTGCTCTCTGTGTAGAAGCCGTGTGTGTGTAAGTGCTCTCTGTGTAGAAGCCGTGTGTGTGTGTGTGTGTGTGTAAGTGCTCTCTGTGTAGAAGCTGTGTGTGTGTGTGTGTGTGTGTGTGTGTGTGCTCTCTGTGTAGAAGCCGTGTGTGTGTGTGTGTAAGTGCTCTCTGTGTAAAAGCCGTGTGTGTGTGTGTGTAAGTGCTCTCTGTGTAGAAGCCGTGTGTGTGTAAGTGCTCTCTGTGTAGAAGCCGTGTGTGTGTGTGTGTGTGTGTGTGTAAGTGCTCTCTGTGTAGAAGCCGTGTGTGTGTGTGTGTGTGTGTGTGTGTGTGTGTGTGTAAGTGCTCTCTGTGTAGAAGCCGTGTGTGTGTAAGTGCTCTCTGTGTAGAAGCCGTGTGTGTGTGTGTGTGTGTGTGTGTAAGTGCTCTCTGTGTAGAAGCCGCGTGTGTGTGTAAGTGCTCTCTGTGTAGAAGCCGTGTGTGTGTAAGTGCTCTCTGTGTAGAAGCCGTGTGTGTGTAAGTGCTCTCTGTGTAGAAGCCGCGTGTGTGTGTAAGTGCTCTCTGTGTAGAAGCCGTGTGTGTGTAAGTGCTCTCTGTGTAGAAGCCGTGTGTGTGTAAGTGCTCTCTGTGTAGAAGCCGCGTGTGTGTGTGTGTGTGTGTGTGTGTGTGCTCTCTGTGTAGAAGCCGTGTGTGTGTAAGTGCTCTCTGTGTAGAAGCCGTGTGTGTAAGTGCTCTCTGTGTAGAAGCCATGTGTGTGTAAGTGCTCTCTGTGTAGAAGCCGTGTGTGTGTGTGTGTGTAAGTGCTCTCTGTGTAGAAGCCGTGTGTGTGTGTGTGTGTGTGTAAGTGCTCTCTGTGTAGAAGCCGTGTGTGTGTGTGTGCTCTCTGTGTAGAAGCCGTGTGTGTGTAAGTGCTCTCTGTGTAGAAGCCGTGTGTGTGTGTGTGTAAGTGCTCTCTGTGTAGAAGCCGTGTGTGTGTGTGTGTGTGTGTGTGTAAGTGCTCTCTGTGTAGAAGCCGTGTGTGTGTGTGTGTAAGTGCTCTCTGTGTAGAAGCCGTGTGTGTGTAAGTGCTCTCTGTGTAGAAGCCGTGTGTGTGTAAGTGCTCTCTGTGTAGAAGCCGTGTGTGTGTAAGTGCTCTCTGTGTAGAAGCCGTGTGTGTGTGTGTGTGTGTGTGTGTGTGTGTGTAAGTGCTCTCTGTGTAGAAGCCATGTGTGTGTGTGTGTGTGTAAGTGCTCTCTGTGTAGAAGCCGTGTGTGTGTGTGTGCAAGTGCTCTCTGTGTAGAAGCCGTGTGTGTGTAAGTGCTCTCTGTGTAGAAGCCGTGTGTGTGTGTGTGTGTGTGTGTGTAAGTGCTCTCTGTGTAGAAGCCGTGTGTGTGTGTGTGTGTAAGTGCTCTCTGTGTAGAAGCCGTGTGTGTGTGTGTGTAAGTGCTCTCTGTGTAGAAGCCGTGTGTGTGTAAGTGCTCTCTGTGTAGAAGCCGTGTGTGTGTAAGTGCTCTCTGTGTAGAAGCCGTGTGTGTGTAAGTGCTCTCTGTGTAGAAGCCGTGTGTGTGTGTGTGTGTGTGTGTGTACTCTCTGTGTAGAAGCCGTGTGTGTGTGTGTGTGTGTGTGTGTGTGTGTGTGTGTGTGTGTGTGTAAGTGCTCTCTGTGTAGAAGCCGTGTGTGTGTAAGTGCTCTCTGTGTAGAAGCCATGTGTGTGTGTGTGTGTAAGTGCTCTCTGTGTAGAAGCCGTGTGTGTGTGTGTGTGTAAGTGCTCTCTGTGTAGAAGCCGTGTGTGTGTGTGTGTGTGTGTGTGTGTGTGTAAGTGCTCTCTGTGTAGAAGCCGTGTGTGTGTGTGTGTGTACGTGCTCTCTGTGTAGAAGCCGTGTGTGTGTGTGTGTAAGTGCTCTCTGTGTAGAAGCCGTGTGTGTGTAAGTGCTCTCTGTGTAGAAGCCGTGTGTGTGTAAGTGCTCTCTGTGTAGAAGCCGTGTGTGTGTAAGTGCTCTTTGTGTAGAAGCCGTGTGTGTGTGTGTGTGTACGTGCTCTCTGTGTAGAAGCCGTGTGTGTGTGTGTGTAAGTGCTCTCTGTGTAGAAGCCGTGTGTGTGTGTGTGTGTGTGTAAGTGCTCTCTGTGTAGAAGCCGTGTGTGTGTAAGTGCTCTCTGTGTAGAAGCCGTGTGTGTGTGTGTGTGTGTGTGTGTGTGTGTGTGTGTAAGTGCTCTCTGTGTAGAAGCCGTGTGTGTGTAAGTGCTCTCTGTGTTGAAGCCGTGTGTGTGTGTGTGTGTGTGTGTGTAAGTGCTCTCTGTGTAGAAGCCGTGTGTGTGTGTGTGTGTGTAAGTGCTCTCTGTGCAGAAGCCGTGTGTGTGTAAGTGCTCTCTGTGTAGAAGCCGTGTGTGTGTAAGTGCTCTCTGTGTAGAAGTCGTGTGTGTGTGTGTGTGTGTGTGTGTGTGTGTGTGTGTGTGTGTGTGTGTGTGTGTAAGTGCTCTCTGTGTAGAAGCCGTGTGTGTGTGTAAGTGCTCTCTGTGTAGAACCCGTGTGTGTGTAAGTGCTCTCTGTGTAGAAGCCGTGTGTGTGTGTAAGTGCTCTCTGTAGAAGCCGTGTGTGTGTGTGTGTAAGTGCTCTCTGTGTAGAAGCCGTGTGTGTGTGTGTGTGTGTGTGTGTAAGTGCTGTCTGTGTAGAAGCCGTGTGTGTGTGTGTGTGTGTGTGTAAGTGCTCTCTGTGTAGAAGCCGTGTGTGTGTGTAAGTGCTCTCTGTGTAGAAGCCGTGTGTGTGTGTGTGTGTGTGTGTGTGTGTGTGTGTGTGTGTGTGTGTGTGTGTGTGTGTGTGTGTGTGTGTGTGTGTGTGTGTGTGTGTGTGTGTGTGTGTGTGTGTGTGTGTGTAAGTGCGCTCTGTGTAGAAACCGTGTGTGTGTAAGTGCTCTCTGTGTAGAAGCCGTGTGTGTGTGTGTGTGTGTGTGTGTGTGTAAGTGCTCTCTGTGTAGAAGCCGTGTGTGTGTAAGTGCTCTCTGTGTAGAAGCCGTGTGTGTGTGTGTGTGTGTGTGTGTGTGTGTAAGTGCTCTCTGTGTAGAAGCCGTGTGTGTGTAAGTGCTCTCTGTGTAGAAGCCGTGTGTGTGTAAGTGCTCTCTGTGTAGAAGCCGTGTGTGTGTAAGTGCTCTCTGTGTAGAAGCCGTGTGTGTGTAAGTGCTCTCTGTGTAGAAGCCGTGTGTGTGTGTAAGTGCTCTCTGTGTAGAAGCCGTGTGTGTGTAAGTGCTCTCTGTGTAGAAGCCGTGTGTGTGTGTGTGTGCTCTCTGTGTAGAAGCCGTGTGTGTGTGTAAGTGCTCTCTGTGTTGAAGCCGTGTGTGTGTAAGTGCTCTCTGTGTAGAAGCCGTGTGTGTGTGTGTGTGTGTGTGTGTGTGTGTGTGTGGTGTGTGCTCTCTGTGTAGAAGCCGTGTGTGTGTGTAAGTGCTCTCTGTGTTGAAGCCGTGTGTGTGTAAGTGCTCTCTGTGTAGAAGCCGTGTGTGTGTGTGTGTGTGTGTGAGTGTGTGTGTGTGTGTAAGTGCTCTCTGTGTAGAAGCCGTGTGTGTGTAAGTGCTCTCTGTGTTGAAGCCGTGTGTGTGTGTGTGAGTGTGTGTAAGTGCTCTCTGTGTAGAAGCCGTGTGTGTGTGTGTGTGTGTAGTGCTCTCTGTGCAGCCGGTGTGTGTGTAAGTGCTCTCTGTGTAGAAGCGTGTGTGTGTAAGTGCTCTCTGTGTAGACGTCGTGTGTGTGTGTGTGTGTGTGTGTGAGTGTGTGTGTGTAAGTGCTCTCTGTGTAGAAGCCGTGTGTGTGTAAGTGCTCTCTGTGTAGAAGCCGTGTGTGTGTAAGTGCTCTCTGTGTAGCCGTGTGTGTGTGTAAGTGCTCTCTGTGTAGAAGCCGTGTGTGTGTGTGTGTAAGTGCTCTCTGTGTAGAAGCGTGTGTGTGGTGTGTAGTGCTCTGTGTAGCCGTGTGTGTGTAGTGCTCTCTGTGTAGAGCGGTCGTGTGTGGTGTGTGTGTGTGTGTGCTCTCTGTGTAGAAGCCGTGTGGTGTGTGTGTGTGTAAGTGCTCTCTGTGTAGCCGGTGTGTGTGTGTGCTCTCTGTGTAGAAGCCGTGTGTGTAAGTGCTCGTGCTGTGTGAAGCTCGTGTGTGCGTGTAAGTGCTCTCTGTAGAAGCCGTGTGGTGAAGTGCTCTCTGTGAAGCAGCGTGTCGGTGAGTGGTGTGTGTGGTGTAAGTGCTCTCTGTGTAGAAGCCGTGTGTGTGTAAGTGCTCTCTGTGTAGAAGCCGGTGGTGTAAGTGCTCCTGTGTAGAGCCGGTGTGTGTAAGTGCTCTCTGTGTAGAAGCCGTGTGTGTGTAAGTGCTCTCTGTGTAGAAGCCGTGTGTGTGTGTAAGTGCTCTCTGTGTAGAAGCCGTGTGTGTGTAAGTGCTCTCTGTGTAGAAGCCGTGTGTGTGTAAGTGCTCTCTGTGTAGACCGCGTGTGTGTGTGTGTGCTCTCTGTGTAGAAGCCGTGTGTGTGTGTAAGTGCTCTCTGTGTAGAAGCCGTGTGTGTGTGTGTGTAAGTGCTCTCTGTGTAGAAGCCGGTGTGTGTGTGTGTAAGTGCTCTCTGTGTAGAAGCCGGTGTGTGTGTGTGTGTAAGTGCTCTCTGTGTAGAAGCCGTGTGTGTGTGTGTGTGTGTGTGTAGTGCTCTCTGTGTAGAAGCCGTGTGTGTGTGTGCTCTCTGTGTAGAAGCCGTGTGTGTGTAAGTGCTCTCTGTGTAGAAGCCGTGTGTGTGTAAGTGCTCTCTGTGTAGAAGCCGTGTGTGTGTAAGTGCTCTCTGTGTAGAAGCCGTGTGTGTGTAAGTGCTCTCTGTGTAGAAGCCGTGTCTGTGTGTAAGTGCTCTGTGTAGAAGCCGTGTGTGTAGTGCTCTCTGTGTAGAAGCCGTGTGTGTGTAAGTGCTCTCTGTGTAGAAGCCGTGTGTGTGTGTGTGTGCTCTCTGTGTAGAAGCCGGTGTGTGTGTGTGTAAGTGCTCTCTGTGTAGAAGCCGTGTGTGTGTAAGTGCTCTCTGTGTAGAAGCCGTGTGTGTGTGTAAGTGCTCTCTGTGTAGAGCCGGTGTGTGTGTAAGTGCTCTCTGTATAGAAGCCGTGTGTGTGTGTGTGTGGTCTGTGTGTGTGTGTGTGTGTGTAAGTGCTCTCTGTGTAGAAGCCGTGTGTGTGTAAGTGCTCTCTGTGTAGAAGCCGTGTGTGTGTGTAAGTGCTCTCTGTGTAGAAGCCGTGTGTGTGTGTGTGCTCTCTGTGTAGAAGCCGTGTGTGTGTGTGTGCTCTCTGTGTAGAAGCCGTGTGTGTGTGTGTGTTCTCTGTGTAGAAGCCGTGTGTGTGTGTGTGCTCTCTGTGTAGAAGCCGTGTGTGTGTAAGTGCTCTTTGTGTAGAAGCCGTGTGTGTGTGTGTGTGTACGTGCTCTCTGTGTAGAAGCCGTGTGTGTGTGTGTGTAAGTGCTCTCTGTGTAGAAGCCGGTGTGTGTAAGTGCTCTCTGTGTAGAAGCCGTGTGTGTGTGTGTGTGTGTGGTGTGTGTGGTGTGTGTAAGTGCTCTCTGTGTAGAAGCCGTGTGTGTGTAAGTGCTCTCTGTGTTGTAGCCGTGTGTGTGTGTGTGTGTGTGTGTGTAAGTGCTCTCTGTGTAGAAGTGTGTGTGTGTGTGTGTGTGTAAGTGCTCTCTGTGCAGAAGCCGTGTGTGTGTAAGTGCTCTCTGTGTAGAAGCCGTGTGTGTGTAAGTGCTCTCTGTGTAGAAGGTCGTGTGTGTGTGTGTGTGTGTGTGTGTGTGTGTGTGTGTAAGTGCTCTCTGTGTAGAAGCCGTGTGTGTGTGTAAGTGCTCTCTGTGTAGAACCCGTGTGTGTGTAAGTGCTCTCTGTGTAGAAGCCGTGTGTGTGTGTAAGTGCTCTCTGTAGAAGCCGTGTGTGTGTGTGTGTAAGTGCTCTCTGTGTAGAAGCCGTGGTGTGTGTGTGTGTGTGTGTGTAAGTGCTGTCTGTGTAGAAGCCGTGTGTGTGTGTGTGTGTGTGTGTAAGTGCTCTCTGTGTAGAAGCCGTGTGTGTGTGTAAGTGCTCTCTGTGTAGAAGCCGTGTGTGTGTGTGTGTGTGTGTGTGTGTGTGTGTGTGTGTGTAAGTGCTCTCTGTGTAGAAGCCGTGTGTGTGTGTGTGTGTGTGTGTGTGTGTGTGTGTGTGTAAGTGCTCTCTGTGTAGAAGCCGTGTGTGTGTGTGTAAGTGCTCTCTGTGTAGAAGCCGTGTGTGTGTGTGTGTGTGTAAGTGCTCTCTGTGTAGAAGCCGTGTGTGTGTAAGTGCGCTCTGTGTAGAAGCCGTGTGTGTGTGTGTGTGTGTAAGTGCTCTCTGTGTAGAAGCGTGTGTGCGTGTGTGTGTGTGTGTGTGTGTGTGTAAGTGCTCTCTGTGTAGAAGCCGTGTGTGTGTGTGTGTAAGTGCTCTGTGTAGAAGCCGTGTGTGTGTAAGTGCTCTCTGTGTAGAAGCCGTGTGTGTGTGTGTGTGTGTGTAAGTGCTCTCTGTGCAGAAGCTGTGTGTGTGTGTGTGTGTGTGTGTGTGCTCTCTGTGTAGAAGCCGTGTGTGTGTGTGTGTGTGTGTGTGTGTGTGTGTGTGTGTGTGTGTGTGTGTGTGTGTGTGTGTGTGTAAGTGCTCTCTGTGTAGAAGCCGTGTGTGTGTGTGTGTGTGTGTGTGTGTAAGTGCTCTCTGTGTAGAAGCCGTGTGTGTGTGTGTGTAAGTGCTCTCTGTGTAGAAGCCGTGTGTGTGTGTGTGTAAGTGCTCTCTGTGTAGAAGCCGTGTGTGTGTAAGTGCTCTCTGTGTAGAAGCCGTGTGTGTGTAAGTGCTCTCTGTGTAGAAGCCGTGTGTGTGTAAGTGCTCTCTGTGTAGAAGCCGTGTGTGTGTAAGTGCTCTCTGTGTAGAAGCTGTGTGTGTGGGTGTGTGTGTGTGTGTGTGCTCTCTGTGCAGAAGCCGTGTGTGTGTGTGTGTAAGTGCTCTCTGTGTAGAAGCCGTGTGTGTGCAAGTGCTCTCTGTGTAGAAGCCGTGTGTGTGTGTGTGTGTAAGTGCTCTCTGTGTAGAAGCCGTGTGTGTGTAAGTGCTCTCTGTGTAGAAGCCGTGTGTGTGAGTGTGTGTGTAAGTGCTCTCTGTGTAGAAGCCGTGTGTGTGTGTGTGTGTGTGTGTAAGTGCTCTCTGTGTAGAAGCCGTGTGTGTGTAAGTGCTCTCTGTGTAGAAGCCGTGTGTGTGTGTGTGTGTGTGTGTGTGTAAGTGCTCTCTGTGTAGAAGCCGCGGTGTGTGTGTAAGTGCTCTCTGTGTAGAAGCCGGTGTGTGTGTAAGTGCTCTCTGTGTAGAAGCCGTGTGTGTGTAAGTGCTCTCTGTGTAGAAGCCGCGTGTGTGTGTAAGTGCTCTCTGTGTAGAAGCCGCGTGTGTGTGTAAGTGCTCTCTGTGTAGAAGCCGCGTGTGTGTGTAAGTGCTCTCTGTGTAGAAGCCGTGTGTGTGTAAGTGCTCTCTGTGTAGAAGCCGTGTGTGTGTAAGTGCTCTCTGTGTAGAAGCCGCGTGTGTGTGTGTGTGTGTGTGTGTGTGCTCTGTGTAGAAGGTGTGTGTGTAAGTGCTCTCTGTGTAGAAGCCGTGTGTGTAAGTGCTCTCTGTGTAGAAGCCATGTGTGTGTAAGTGCTCTCTGTGTAGAAGCCGTGTGTGTGTGTGTGTAAGTGCTCTCTGTGTAGAAGCCGTGTGTGTGTGTGTGTGTGTGTGTAAGTGCTCTCTGTGTAGAAGCCGTGTGTGTGTGTGTGCTCTCTGTGTAGAAGCCGTGTGTGTGCAAGTGCTCTCTGTGTAGAAGCCGTGTGTGTGTGTGTGTAAGTGCTCTCTGTGTAGAAGCGTGTGTGTGTGTGTGTGTGTGTGTAAGTGCTCTCTGTGTAGAAGCCGTGTGTGTGTGTGTGTGTAAGTGCTCTCTGTGTAGAAGCCGTGTGTGTGTAAGTGCTCTCTGTGTAGAAGCCGTGTGTGTGTAAGTGCTCTCTGTGTAGAAGCCGTGTGTGTGTAAGTGCTCTCTGTGTAGAAGCCGTGTGTGTGTGTGTGTGTGTGTAAGTGCTCTCTGTGTAGAAGCCGTGTGTGTGTGTGTGTGTAAGTGCTCTCTGTGTAGAAGCCGTGTGTGTGTGTGTGTAAGTGCTCTCTGTGTAGAAGCCGTGTGTGTGTAAGTGCTCTCTGTGTAGAAGCCGTGTGTGTGTGTGTGTGTGTGTAAGTGCTCTCTGTGTAGAAGCCATGTGTGTGTGTGTGTGTAAGTGCTCTCTGTGTAGAAGCCGTGTGTGTGTGTGTGTGTAAGTGCTCTCTGTGTAGAAGCCGTGTGTGTGTGTGTGTGTGTGTGTGTGTGTGTAAGTGCTCTCTGTGTAGAAGCCGTGTGTGTGTGTGTGTGTACGTGCTCTCTGTGTAGAAGCCGTGTGTGTGTGTGTGTAAGTGCTCTCTGTGTAGAAGCCGTGTGTGTGTAAGTGCTCTCTGTGTAGAAGCCGTGTGTGTGTAAGTGCTCTCTGTGTAGAAGCCGTGTGTGTGTAAGTGCTCTCTGTGTGGAAGCCGTGTGTGTGTGTGTGTGTGTGTGTGTACTCTCTGTGTAGAAGCCGTGTGTGTGTGTGTGTAAGTGCTCTTTGTGTAGATGCCGTGTGTGTGTGTGTGTGTGTGTGTGTGTAAGTGCTCTCTGTGTAGAAGCCGTGTGTGTGTGTGTGTGTGTAAGTGCTCTCTGTGTAGAAGCCGTGTGTGTGTAAGTGCTCTCTGTGTAGAAGCCGTGTGTGTGTGTGTGTGTGTGTGTGTAAGTTTTCTCTGTGTAGAAGCCGTGTGTGTGTAAGTGCTCTCTGTGTAGAAGCCGTGTGTGTGTGTGTGTGTGTGTAAGTGCTCTCTGTGCAGAAGCCGTGTGTGTGTAAGTGCTCTCTGTGTAGAAGCCGTGTGTGTGTGTAAGTGCTCTCTGTGTAGAAGCCGTGTGTGTGTGTGTGTAAGTGCTCTCTGTGTAGAAGCCGTGTGTGTGTGTGTGTAAGTGCTCTCTGTGTAGAAGCCGTGTGTGTGTAAGTGCTCTCTGTGTAGAAGTCGTGTGTGTGTGTGTGTGTGTGTGTGTGTGTGTGCTCTCTGTGTAGAAGCCGTGTGTGTGTGTGTGTGTGTAAGTGCTCTCTGTGTAGAAGCCGTGTGTGTGTGTGTGCTCTCTGTGTAGAAGCCGTGTGTGTGTAAGTGCTCTCTGTGTAGAAGCCGTGTGTGTGTGTGTGTGTGTAAGTGCTCTCTGTGTAGAAGCCGTGTGTGTGTAAGTGCTCTCTGTGTAGAAGCCGTGTGTGTGTGTGTGTGTGTGTGTAAGTGCTCTCTGTGTAGAAGCCGTGTGTGTGTAAGTGCTCTCTGTGTAGAAGCCGTGTGTGTGTGTGTGTGTGTGTGTGTAAGTGCTCTCTGTGTAGAAGCCGTGTGTGTGTAAGTGCTCTCTGTGTAGAAGCCGTGTGTGTGTGTAAGTGCTCTCTGTGTAGAAGCCGTGTGTGTGTGTGTGTAAGTGCTCTCTGTGTAGAAGCCGTGTGTGTGTGTGTGTAAGTGCTCTCTGTGTAGAAGCCGTGTGTGTGTAAGTGCTCTCTGTGTAGAAGTCGTGTGTGTGTGTGTGTGTGTGTGTGTGTGTGCTCTCTGTGTAGAAGCCGTGTGTGTGTGTGTGTGTGTAAGTGCTCTCTGTGTAGAAGCCGTGTGTGTGTGTGTGCTCTCTGTGTAGAAGCCGTGTGTGTGTAAGTGCTCTCTGTGTAGAAGCCGTGTGTGTGTAAGTGCTCTCTGTGTAGAAGCCGTGTGTGTGTAAGTGCTCTCTGTGTAGAAGCCGTGTGCGTGTAAGTGCTCTCTGTGTAGAAGCCGTGTGTGTGTGTGTGTGTGTGTGTAAGTGCTCTCTGTCTAGAAGCCGTGTGTGTGTAAGTGCTCTCTGTGTAGAAGCCGTGTGTGTGTAAGTGCTCTCTGTGTAGAAGCCGTGTGTGTGTAAGTGCTCTCTGTGTAGAAGCCGTGTGTGTGTAAGTGCTCTCTGTGTAGAAGCCGTGTGTGTGTAAGTGCTCTCTGTGTAGAAGCCGTGTGTGTGTGTAAGTGCTCTCTGTGTAGAAGCCGTGTGTGTGTAAGTGCTCTCTGTGTAGAAGCCGTGTGTGTGTGTGTGTGCTCTCTGTGTAGAAGCCGTGTGTGTGTGTAAGTGCTCTCTGTGTTGAAGCCGTGTGTGTGTGTGTGTAAGTGCTCTCTGTGTAGAAGCCGTGTGTGTGTGTGTGTAAGTGCTCTCTGTGTAGAAGCCGTGTGTGTGTGTGTGTGTGTAAGTGCTCTCTGTGTAGAAGCCGTGTGTGTGTGTGTGTGTGTGTGTGTAAGTGCTCTCTGTGTAGAAGCCGTGTGTGTGTGTGCTCTCTGTGTAGAAGCCGTGTGTGTGTAAGTGCTCTCTGTGTAGAAGCCGTGTGTGTGTAAGTGCTCTCTGTGTAGAAGCCGTGTGTGTGTGTAAGTGCTCTCTGTGTAGAAGCCGTGTGTGTGTAAGTGCTCTCTGTGTAGAAGCCGTGTGTGTGTAAGTGCTCTCTGTGTAGAAGCCGTGTGTGTGTAAGTGCTCTCTGTGTAGAAGCCGTGTGTGTGTAAGTGCTCTCTGTGTAGAAGCCGTGTGTGTGTAAGTGCTCTCTGTGTAGAAGCCGTGTGTGTGTGTGTGTAAGTGCTCTCTGTGTAGAAGCCGTGTGTGTGTGTGTGTAAGTGCTCTCTGTGTAGAAGCCGTGTGTGTGTGTGTGTAAGTGCTCTCTGTGTAGAAGCCGTGTGTGTGTAAGTGCTCTCTGTGTAGAAGCCGTGTGTGTGTGTAAGTGCTCTCTGTGTAGAAGCCGTGTGTGTGTGTAAGTGCTCTCTGTATAGAAGCCGTGTGTGTGTGTGTGTGTGTGTAAGTGCTCTCTGTGTAGAAGCCGTGTGTGTGTGTGTAAGTGCTCTCTGTGCAGAAGCCGTGTGTGTGTAAGTGCTCTCTGTGTAGAAGCCGTGTGTGTGTAAGTGCTCTCTGTGTAGAAGTCGTGTGTGTGTGTGTGTGTGTGTGTGTGTGTGTGTGTGTGTGTGTAAGTGCTCTCTGTGTAGAAGCCGTGTGTGTGTGTAAGTGCTCTCTGTGTAGAAGCCGTGTGTGTGTAAGTGCTCTCTGTGTAGAAGCCGTGTGTGTGTGTAAGTGCTCTCTGTGTAGAAGCCGTGTGTGTGTGTGTTTAAGTGCTCTCTGTGTAGAAGCCGTGTGTGTGTGTGTGTGTGTGTAAGTGCTCTCTGTGCAGAAGCCGTGTGTGTGTAAGTGCTCTCTGTGTAGAAGCCGTGTGTGTGTGTAAGTGCTCTCTGTGTAGAAGCCGTGTGTGTGTGTGTGTAAGTGCTCTCTGTGTAGAAGCCGTGTGTGTGTGTGTGTAAGTGCTCTCTGTGTAGAAGCCGTGTGTGTGTAAGTGCTCTCTGTGTAGAAGTCGTGTGTGTGTGTGTGTGTGTGTGTGTGTGTGTGCTCTCTGTGTAGAAGCCGTGTGTGTGTGTGTGTGTGTAAGTGCTCTCTGTGTAGAAGCCGTGTGTGTGTGTGTGCTCTCTGTGTAGAAGCCGTGTGTGTGTAAGTGCTCTCTGTGTAGAAGCCGTGTGTGTGTGTGTGTGTGTAAGTGCTCTCTGTGTAGAAGCCGTGTGTGTGTAAGTGCTCTCTGTGTAGAAGCCGTGTGTGTGTGTGTGTGTGTGTGTGTAAGTGCTCTCTGTGTAGAAGCCGTGTGTGTGTAAGTGCTCTCTGTGTAGAAGCCGTGTGTGTGTGTGTGTGTGTGTGTGTAAGTGCTCTCTGTGTAGAAGCCGTGTGTGTGTAAGTGCTCTCTGTGTAGAAGCCGTGTGTGTGTGTAAGTGCTCTCTGTGTAGAAGCCGTGTGTGTGTGTGTGTAAGTGCTCTCTGTGTAGAAGCCGTGTGTGTGTGTGTGTAAGTGCTCTCTGTGTAGAAGCCGTGTGTGTGTAAGTGCTCTCTGTGTAGAAGTCGTGTGTGTGTGTGTGTGTGTGTGTGTGTGTGTGCTCTCTGTGTAGAAGCCGTGTGTGTGTGTGTGTGTGTAAGTGCTCTCTGTGTAGAAGCCGTGTGTGTGTGTGTGCTCTCTGTGTAGAAGCCGTGTGTGTGTAAGTGCTCTCTGTGTAGAAGCCGTGTGTGTGTAAGTGCTCTCTGTGTAGAAGCCGTGTGTGTGTAAGTGCTCTCTGTGTAGAAGCCGTGTGCGTGTAAGTGCTCTCTGTGTAGAAGCCGTGTGTGTGTGTGTGTGTGTGTGTAAGTGCTCTCTGTCTAGAAGCCGTGTGTGTGTAAGTGCTCTCTGTGTAGAAGCCGTGTGTGTGTAAGTGCTCTCTGTGTAGAAGCCGTGTGTGTGTAAGTGCTCTCTGTGTAGAAGCCGTGTGTGTGTAAGTGCTCTCTGTGTAGAAGCCGTGTGTGTGTAAGTGCTCTCTGTGTAGAAGCCGTGTGTGTGTGTAAGTGCTCTCTGTGTAGAAGCCGTGTGTGTGTAAGTGCTCTTTGTGTAGAAGCCGTGTGTGTGTGTGTGTGTACGTGCTCTCTGTGTAGAAGCCGTGTGTGTGTGTGTGTAAGTGCTCTCTGTGTAGAAGCCGTGTGTGTGTGTGTGTGTGTGTAAGTGCTCTCTGTGTAGAAGCCGTGTGTGTGTAAGTGCTCTCTGTGTAGAAGCCGTGTGTGTGTGTGTGTGTGTGTGTGTGTGTGTGTGTGTGTAAGTGCTCTCTGTGTAGAAGCCGTGTGTGTGTAAGTGCTCTCTGTGTTGTAGCCGTGTGTGTGTGTGTGTGTGTGTGTGTAAGTGCTCTCTGTGTAGAAGCCGTGTGTGTGTGTGTGTGTGTAAGTGCTCTCTGTGCAGAAGCCGTGTGTGTGTAAGTGCTCTCTGTGTAGAAGCCGTGTGTGTGTAAGTGCTCTCTGTGTAGAAGTCGTGTGTGTGTGTGTGTGTGTGTGTGTGTGTGTGTGTGTGTGTGTAAGTGCTCTCTGTGTAGAAGCCGTGTGTGTGTAAGTGCTCTCTGTGTAGAGGTCGTGTGTGTGTGTGTGTGTGTGTGTGCTCTCTGTGTAGAAGCCGTGTGTGTGTGTGTGTGTGTGTAAGTGCTCTCTGTGTAGAAGCCGTGTGTGTGTGTGTGCTCTCTGTGTAGAAGCCGTGTGTGTGTAAGTGCTCTCTGTGTAGAAGCCGTGTGTGTGTAAGTGCTCTCTGTGTAGAAGCCGTGTGTGTGTAAGTGCTCTCTGTAGAAGCCGTGTGCGTGTAAGTGCTCTCTGTGTAGAAGCCGTGTGTGTGTGTGTGTGTGTGTGTGTGTGTGTAAGTGCTCTCTGTGTAGAAGCCGTGTGTGTGTAAGTGCTCTCTGTGTAGAAGCCGTGTGTGTGTAAGTGCTCTCTGTGTAGAAGCCGTGTGTGTGTAAGTGCTCTCTGTGTAGAAGCCGTGTGTGTGTAAGTGCTCTCTGTGTAGAAGCCGTGTGTGTGTGTAAGTGCTCTCTGTGTAGAAGCCGTGTGTGTGTAAGTGCTCTCTGTGTAGAAGCCGTGTGTGTGTAAGTGCTCTCTGTGTAGAAGCCGTGTGTGTGTGTGTGTGCTCTCTGTGTAGAAGCCGTGTGTGTGTGTAAGTGCTCTCTGTGTAGAAGCCGTGTGTGTGTGTGTGTAAGTGCTCTCTGTGTAGAAGCCGTGTGTGTGTGTGTGTAAGTGCTCTCTGTGTAGAAGCCGTGTGTGTGTGTGTGTGTGTAAGTGCTCTCTGTGTAGAAGCCGTGTGTGTGTGTGTGTGTGTGTGTGTAAGTGCTCTCTGTGTAGAAGCCGTGTGTGTGTGTGCTCTCTGTGTAGAAGCCGTGTGTGTGTAAGTGCTCTCTGTGTAGAAGCCGTGTGTGTGTAAGTGCTCTCTGTGTAGAAGCCGTGTGTGTGTGTAAGTGCTCTCTGTGTAGAAGCCGTGTGTGTGTAAGTGCTCTCTGTGTAGAAGCCGTGTCTGTGTGTAAGTGCTCTCTGTGTAGAAGCCGTGTGTGTGTAAGTGCTCTCTGTGTAGAAGCCGTGTGTGTGTAAGTGCTCTCTGTGTAGAAGCCGTGTGTGTGTGTGTGTGTGCTCTCTGTGTAGAAGCCGTGTGTGTGTGTGTGTAAGTGCTCTCTGTGTAGAAGCCGTGTGTGTGTAAGTGCTCTCTGTGTAGAAGCCGTGTGTGTGTGTAAGTGCTCTCTGTGTAGAAGCCGTGTGTGTGTGTAAGTGCTCTCTGTATAGAAGCCGTGTGTGTGTGTGTGTGTGTCTGTGTGTGTGTGTGTGTGTGTGTAAGTGCTCTCTGTGTAGAAGCCGTGTGTGTGTAAGTGCTCTCTGTGTAGAAGCCGTGTGTGTGTGTAAGTGCTCTCTGTGTAGAAGCCGTGTGTGTGTGTGTGCTCTCTGTGTAGAAGCCGTGTGTGTGTGTGTGCTCTCTGTGTAGAAGCCGTGTGTGTGTGTGTGTTCTCTGTGTAGAAGCTGTGTGTGTGTGTGTGCTCTCTGTGTAGAAGCCGTGTGTGTGTAAGTGCTCTTTGTGTAGAAGCCGTGTGTGTGTGTGTGTGTACGTGCTCTCTGTGTAGAAGCCGTGTGTGTGTGTGTGTAAGTGCTCTCTGTGTAGAAGCCGTGTGTGTGTGTGTGTGTGTGTAAGTGCTCTCTGTGTAGAAGCCGTGTGTGTGTAAGTGCTCTCTGTGTAGAAGCCGTGTGTGTGTGTGTGTGTGTGTGTGTGTGTGTGTGTGTGTAAGTGCTCTCTGTGTAGAAGCCGTGTGTGTGTAAGTGCTCTCTGTGTTGTAGCCGTGTGTGTGTGTGTGTGTGTGTGTGTAAGTGCTCTCTGTGTAGAAGCCGTGTGTGTGTGTGTGTGTGTAAGTGCTCTCTGTGCAGAAGCCGTGTGTGTGTAAGTGCTCTCTGTGTAGAAGCCGTGTGTGTGTAAGTGCTCTCTGTGTAGAAGTCGTGTGTGTGTGTGTGTGTGTGTGTGTGTGTGTGTGTGTGTGTAAGTGCTCTCTGTGTAGAAGCCGTGTGTGTGTGTAAGTGCTCTCTGTGTAGAACCCGTGTGTGTGTAAGTGCTCTCTGTGTAGAAGCCGTGTGTGTGTGTAAGTGCTCTCTGTAGAAGCCGTGTGTGTGTGTGTGTGTAAGTGCTCTCTGTGTAGAAGCCGTGTGTGTGTGTGTGTGTGTGTGTGTAAGTGCTGTCTGTGTAGAAGCCGTGTGTGTGTGTGTGTGTGTGTGTAAGTGCTCTCTGTGTAGAAGCCGTGTGTGTGTGTAAGTGCTCTCTGTGTAGAAGCCGTGTGTGTGTGTGTGTGTGTGTGTGTGTGTGTGTGTGTGTAAGTGCTCTCTGTGTAGAAGCCGTGTGTGTGTGTGTGTGTGTGTGTGTGTGTGTGTGTGTGTGTAAGTGCTCTCTGTGTAGAAGCCGTGTGTGTGTGTGTAAGTGCTCTCTGTGTAGAAGCCGTGTGTGTGTGTGTGTGTGTAAGTGCTCTCTGTGTAGAAGCCGTGTGTGTGTAAGTGCGCTCTGTGTAGAAGCCGTGTGTGTGTGTGTGTGTGTGTAAGTGCTCTCTGTGTAGAAGCCGTGTGTGCGTGTGTGTGTGTGTGTGTGTGTGTGTAAGTGCTCTCTGTGTAGAAGCCGTGTGTGTGTGTGTGTAAGTGCTCTCTGTGTAGAAGCCGTGTGTGTGTAAGTGCTCTCTGTGTAGAAGCCGTGTGTGTGTGTGTGTGTGTGTAAGTGCTCTCTGTGCAGAAGCTGTGTGTGTGTGTGTGTGTGTGTGTGTGTGCTCTCTGTGTAGAAGCCGTGTGTGTGTGTGTGTGTGTGTGTGTGTGTGTGTGTGTGTGTGTGTGTGTGTGTGTGTGTGTGTGTGTGTGTGTGTAAGTGCTCTCTGTGTAGAAGCCGTGTGTGTGTGTGTGTGTGTGTGTGTGTAAGTGCTCTCTGTGTAGAAGCCGTGTGTGTGTGTGTGTAAGTGCTCTCTGTGTAGAAGCCGTGTGTGTGTGTGTGTAAGTGCTCTCTGTGTAGAAGCCGTGTGTGTGTAAGTGCTCTCTGTGTAGAAGCCGTGTGTGTGTAAGTGCTCTCTGTGTAGAAGCCGTGTGTGTGTAAGTGCTCTCTGTGTAGAAGCCGTGTGTGTGTAAGTGCTCTCTGTGTAGAAGCTGTGTGTGTGTGTGTGTGTGTGTGTGTGTGCTCTCTGTGCAGAAGCCGTGTGTGTGTGTGTGTAAGTGCTCTCTGTGTAGAAGCCGTGTGTGTGCAAGTGCTCTCTGTGTAGAAGCCGTGTGTGTGTGTGTGTGTAAGTGCTCTCTGTGTAGAAGCCGTGTGTGTGTAAGTGCTCTCTGTGTAGAAGCCGTGTGTGTGAGTGTGTGTGTAAGTGCTCTCTGTGTAGAAGCCGTGTGTGTGTGTGTGTGTGTGTGTGTGTAAGTGCTCTCTGTGTAGAAGCCGTGTGTGTGTAAGTGCTCTCTGTGTAGAAGCCGTGTGTGTGTGTGTGTGTGTGTGTGTGTAAGTGCTCTCTGTGTAGAAGCCGCGTGTGTGTGTAAGTGCTCTCTGTGTAGAAGCCGTGTGTGTGTAAGTGCTCTCTGTGTAGAAGCCGTGTGTGTGTAAGTGCTCTCTGTGTAGAAGCCGCGTGTGTGTGTAAGTGCTCTCTGTGTAGAAGCCGCGTGTGTGTGTAAGTGCTCTCTGTGTAGAAGCCGTGTGTGTGTAAGTGCTCTCTGTGTAGAAGCCGTGTGTGTGTAAGTGCTCTCTGTGTAGAAGCCGCGTGTGTGTGTGTGTGTGTGTGTGTGTGCTCTGTGTAGAAGCCGTGTGTGTAAGTGCTCTCTGTGTAGAAGCCATGTGTGTGTAAGTGCTCTCTGTGTAGAAGCCGTGTGTGTGTGTGTGTAAGTGCTCTCTGTGTAGAAGCCGTGTGTGTGTGTGTGTGTGTGTGTGTAAGTGCTCTCTGTGTAGAAGCCGTGTGTGTGTGTGTGCTCTCTGTGTAGAAGCCGTGTGTGTGCAAGTGCTCTCTGTGTAGAAGCCGTGTGTGTGTGTGTGTAAGTGCTCTCTGTGTAGAAGCCGTGTGTGTGTGTGTGTGTGTGTGTAAGTGCTCTCTGTGTAGAAGCCGTGTGTGTGTGTGTGTGTAAGTGCTCTCTGTGTAGAAGCCGTGTGTGTGTAAGTGCTCTCTGTGTAGAAGCCGTGTGTGTGTAAGTGCTCTCTGTGTAGAAGCCGTGTGTGTGTAAGTGCTCTCTGTGTAGAAGCCGTGTGTGTGTGTGTGTGTGTGTAAGTGCTCTCTGTGTAGAAGCCGTGTGTGTGTGTGTGTGTAAGTGCTCTCTGTGTAGAAGCCGTGTGTGTGTGTGTGTAAGTGCTCTCTGTGTAGAAGCCGTGTGTGTGTAAGTGCTCTCTGTGTAGAAGCCGTGTGTGTGTGTGTGTGTGTGTAAGTGCTCTCTGTGTAGAAGCCATGTGTGTGTGTGTGTGTAAGTGCTCTCTGTGTAGAAGCCGTGTGTGTGTGTGTGTGTAAGTGCTCTCTGTGTAGAAGCCGTGTGTGTGTGTGTGTGTGTGTGTGTGTGTGTAAGTGCTCTCTGTGTAGAAGCCGTGTGTGTGTGTGTGTGTACGTGCTCTCTGTGTAGAAGCCGTGTGTGTGTGTGTGTAAGTGCTCTCTGTGTAGAAGCCGTGTGTGTGTAAGTGCTCTCTGTGTAGAAGCCGTGTGTGTGTAAGTGCTCTCTGTGTAGAAGCCGTGTGTGTGTAAGTGCTCTCTGTGTGGAAGCCGTGTGTGTGTGTGTGTGTGTGTGTGTACTCTCTGTGTAGAAGCCGTGTGTGTGTGTGTGTAAGTGCTCTTTGTGTAGATGCCGTGTGTGTGTGTGTGTGTGTGTGTGTGTAAGTGCTCTCTGTGTAGAAGCCGTGTGTGTGTGTGTAAGTGCTCTCTGTGTAGAAGCCGTGTGTGTGTAAGTGCTCTCTGTGTAGAAGCCGTGTGTGTGTGTGTGTGTGTGTGTGTAAGTTTTCTCTGTGTAGAAGCCGTGTGTGTGTAAGTGCTCTCTGTGTAGAAGCCGTGTGTGTGTGTGTGTGTGTGTGTAAGTGCTCTCTGTGCAGAAGCCGTGTGTGTGTAAGTGCTCTCTGTGTAGAAGCCGTGTGTGTGTGTAAGTGCTCTCTGTGTAGAAGCCGTGTGTGTGTGTGTGTAAGTGCTCTCTGTGTAGAAGCCGTGTGTGTGTGTGTGTAAGTGCTCTCTGTGTAGAAGCCGTGTGTGTGTAAGTGCTCTCTGTGTAGAAGTCGTGTGTGTGTGTGTGTGTGTGTGTGTGTGTGTGCTCTCTGTGTAGAAGCCGTGTGTGTGTGTGTGTGTGTAAGTGCTCTCTGTGTAGAAGCCGTGTGTGTGTGTGTGCTCTCTGTGTAGAAGCCGTGTGTGTGTAAGTGCTCTCTGTGTAGAAGCCGTGTGTGTGTGTGTGTGTGTAAGTGCTCTCTGTGTAGAAGCCGTGTGTGTGTAAGTGCTCTCTGTGTAGAAGCCGTGTGTGTGTGTGTGTGTGTGTGTGTAAGTGCTCTCTGTGTAGAAGCCGTGTGTGTGTAAGTGCTCTCTGTGTAGAAGCCGTGTGTGTGTGTGTGTGTGTGTGTAAGTGCTCTCTGTGTAGAAGCCGTGTGTGTGTAAGTGCTCTCTGTGTAGAAGCCGTGTGTGTGTGTAAGTGCTCTCTGTGTAGAAGCCGTGTGTGTGTGTGTGTAAGTGCTCTCTGTGTAGAAGCCGTGTGTGTGTGTGTGTAAGTGCTCTCTGTGTAGAAGCCGTGTGTGTGTAAGTGCTCTCTGTGTAGAAGTCGTGTGTGTGTGTGTGTGTGTGTGTGTGTGTGCTCTCTGTGTAGAAGCCGTGTGTGTGTGTGTGTGTGTGTAAGTGCTCTCTGTGTAGAAGCCGTGTGTGTGTGTGTGCTCTCTGTGTAGAAGCCGTGTGTGTGTAAGTGCTCTCTGTGTAGAAGCCGTGTGTGTGTAAGTGCTCTCTGTGTAGAAGCCGTGTGTGTGTAAGTGCTCTCTGTGTAGAAGCCGTGTGCGTGTAAGTGCTCTCTGTGTAGAAGCCGTGTGTGTGTGTGTGTGTGTGTGTAAGTGCTCTCTGTCTAGAAGCCGTGTGTGTGTAAGTGCTCTCTGTGTAGAAGCCGTGTGTGTGTAAGTGCTCTCTGTGTAGAAGCCGTGTGTGTGTAAGTGCTCTCTGTGTAGAAGCCGTGTGTGTGTAAGTGCTCTCTGTGTAGAAGCCGTGTGTGTGTAAGTGCTCTCTGTGTAGAAGCCGTGTGTGTGTGTAAGTGCTCTCTGTGTAGAAGCCGTGTGTGTGTAAGTGCTCTCTGTGTAGAAGCCGTGTGTGTGTGTGTGTGCTCTCTGTGTAGAAGCCGTGTGTGTGTGTAAGTGCTCTCTGTGTTGAAGCCGTGTGTGTGTGTGTGTAAGTGCTCTCTGTGTAGAAGCCGTGTGTGTGTGTGTGTAAGTGCTCTCTGTGTAGAAGCCGTGTGTGTGTGTGTGTGTGTAAGTGCTCTCTGTGTAGAAGCCGTGTGTGTGTGTGTGTGTGTGTGTAAGTGCTCTCTGTGTAGAAGCCGTGTGTGTGTGTGCTCTCTGTGTAGAAGCCGTGTGTGTGTAAGTGCTCTCTGTGTAGAAGCCGTGTGTGTGTAAGTGCTCTCTGTGTAGAAGCCGTGTGTGTGTGTAAGTGCTCTCTGTGTAGAAGCCGTGTGTGTGTAAGTGCTCTCTGTGTAGAAGCCGTGTGTGTGTAAGTGCTCTCTGTGTAGAAGCCGTGTGTGTGTAAGTGCTCTCTGTGTAGAAGCCGTGTGTGTGTAAGTGCTCTCTGTGTAGAAGCCGTGTGTGTGTAAGTGCTCTCTGTGTAGAAGCCGTGTGTGTGTGTGTGTAAGTGCTCTCTGTGTAGAAGCCGTGTGTGTGTGTGTGTAAGTGCTCTCTGTGTAGAAGCCGTGTGTGTGTGTGTGTAAGTGCTCTCTGTGTAGAAGCCGTGTGTGTGTAAGTGCTCTCTGTGTAGAAGCCGTGTGTGTGTGTAAGTGCTCTCTGTGTAGAAGCCGTGTGTGTGTGTAAGTGCTCTCTGTATAGAAGCCGTGTGTGTGTGTGTGTGTGTGTAAGTGCTCTCTGTGTAGAAGCCGTGTGTGTGTGTGTAAGTGCTCTCTGTGCAGAAGCCGTGTGTGTGTAAGTGCTCTCTGTGTAGAAGCCGTGTGTGTGTAAGTGCTCTCTGTGTAGAAGTCGTGTGTGTGTGTGTGTGTGTGTGTGTGTGTGTGTGTGTGTGTGTAAGTGCTCTCTGTGTAGAAGCCGTGTGTGTGTGTAAGTGCTCTCTGTGTAGAAGCCGTGTGTGTGTAAGTGCTCTCTGTGTAGAAGCCGTGTGTGTGTGTAAGTGCTCTCTGTGTAGAAGCCGTGTGTGTGTGTGTTTAAGTGCTCTCTGTGTAGAAGCCGTGTGTGTGTGTGTGTGTGTGTAAGTGCTCTCTGTGCAGAAGCCGTGTGTGTGTAAGTGCTCTCTGTGTAGAAGCCGTGTGTGTGTGTAAGTGCTCTCTGTGTAGAAGCCGTGTGTGTGTGTGTGTAAGTGCTCTCTGTGTAGAAGCCGTGTGTGTGTGTGTGTAAGTGCTCTCTGTGTAGAAGCCGTGTGTGTGTAAGTGCTCTCTGTGTAGAAGTCGTGTGTGTGTGTGTGTGTGTGTGTGTGTGTGTGTGCTCTCTGTGTAGAAGCCGTGTGTGTGTGTGTGTGTGTAAGTGCTCTCTGTGTAGAAGCCGTGTGTGTGTGTGTGCTCTCTGTGTAGAAGCCGTGTGTGTGTAAGTGCTCTCTGTGTAGAAGCCGTGTGTGTGTGTGTGTGTGTAAGTGCTCTCTGTGTAGAAGCCGTGTGTGTGTAAGTGCTCTCTGTGTAGAAGCCGTGTGTGTGTGTGTGTGTGTAAGTGCTCTCTGTGTAGAAGCCGTGTGTGTGTAAGTGCTCTCTGTGTAGAAGCCGTGTGTGTGTGTGTGTGTGTGTGTGTAAGTGCTCTCTGTGTAGAAGCCGTGTGTGTGTAAGTGCTCTCTGTGTAGAAGCCGTGTGTGTGTGTAAGTGCTCTCTGTGTAGAAGCCGTGTGTGTGTGTGTGTAAGTGCTCTCTGTGTAGAAGCCGTGTGTGTGTGTGTGTAAGTGCTCTCTGTGTAGAAGCCGTGTGTGTGTAAGTGCTCTCTGTGTAGAAGTCGTGTGTGTGTGTGTGTGTGTGTGTGTGTGTGCTCTCTGTGTAGAAGCCGTGTGTGTGTGTGTGTGTGTAAGTGCTCTCTGTGTAGAAGCCGTGTGTGTGTGTGTGCTCTCTGTGTAGAAGCCGTGTGTGTGTAAGTGCTCTCTGTGTAGAAGCCGTGTGTGTGTAAGTGCTCTCTGTGTAGAAGCCGTGTGTGTGTAAGTGCTCTCTGTGTAGAAGCCGTGTGCGTGTAAGTGCTCTCTGTGTAGAAGCCGTGTGTGTGTGTGTGTGTGTGTGTAAGTGCTCTCTGTCTAGAAGCCGTGTGTGTGTAAGTGCTCTCTGTGTAGAAGCCGTGTGTGTGTAAGTGCTCTCTGTGTAGAAGCCGTGTGTGTGTAAGTGCTCTCTGTGTAGAAGCCGTGTGTGTGTAAGTGCTCTCTGTGTAGAAGCCGTGTGTGTGTAAGTGCTCTCTGTGTAGAAGCCGTGTGTGTGTGTAAGTGCTCTCTGTGTAGAAGCCGTGTGTGTGTAAGTGCTCTTTGTGTAGAAGCCGTGTGTGTGTGTGTGTGTACGTGCTCTCTGTGTAGAAGCCGTGTGTGTGTGTGTGTAAGTGCTCTCTGTGTAGAAGCCGTGTGTGTGTGTGTGTGTGTGTGTAAGTGCTCTCTGTGTAGAAGCCGTGTGTGTGTAAGTGCTCTCTGTGTAGAAGCCGTGTGTGTGTGTGTGTGTGTGTGTGTGTGTGTGTGTGTGTAAGTGCTCTCTGTGTAGAAGCCGTGTGTGTGTAAGTGCTCTCTGTGTTGTAGCCGTGTGTGTGTGTGTGTGTGTGTGTGTAAGTGCTCTCTGTGTAGAAGCCGTGTGTGTGTGTGTGTGTGTAAGTGCTCTCTGTGCAGAAGCCGTGTGTGTGTAAGTGCTCTCTGTGTAGAAGCCGTGTGTGTGTAAGTGCTCTCTGTGTAGAAGTCGTGTGTGTGTGTGTGTGTGTGTGTGTGTGTGTGTGTGTGTGTGTGTGTGTAAGTGCTCTCTGTGTAGAAGCCGTGTGTGTGTGTAAGTGCTCTCTGTGTAGAACCCGTGTGTGTGTAAGTGCTCTCTGTGTAGAAGCCGTGTGTGTGTGTAAGTGCTCTCTGTAGAAGCCGTGTGTGTGTGTGTGTAAGTGCTCTCTGTGTAGAAGCCGTGTGTGTGTGTGTGTGTGTGTGTGTAAGTGCTGTCTGTGTAGAAGCCGTGTGTGTGTGTGTGTGTGTGTGTAAGTGCTCTCTGTGTAGAAGCCGTGTGTGTGTGTAAGTGCTCTCTGTGTAGAAGCCGTGTGTGTGTGTGTGTGTGTGTGTGTGTGTGTGTGTGTGTGTGTGTGTGTGTGTGTGTGTGTGTGTGTAAGTGCTCTCTGTGTAGAAGCCGTGTGTGTGTGTGTGTGTGTGTGTGTGTGTGTGTGTGTGTGTGTGTGTAAGTGCTCTCTGTGTAGAAGCCGTGTGTGTGTGTGTAAGTGCTCTCTGTGTAGAAGCCGTGTGTGTGTGTGTGTGTGTAAGTGCTCTCTGTGTAGAAGCCGTGTGTGTGTAAGTGCGCTCTGTGTAGAAGCCGTGTGTGTGTGTGTGTGTGTAAGTGCTCTCTGTGTAGAAGCCGTGTGTGCGTGTGTGTGTGTGTGTGTGTGTGTGTAAGTGCTCTCTGTGTAGAAGCCGTGTGTGTGTGTGTGTAAGTGCTCTCTGTGTAGAAGCCGTGTGTGTGTAAGTGCTCTCTGTGTAGAAGCCGTGTGTGTGTGTGTGTGTGTGTAAGTGCTCTCTGTGCAGAAGCTGTGTGTGTGTGTGTGTGTGTGTGTGTGTGCTCTCTGTGTAGAAGCCGTGTGTGTGTGTGTGTGTGTGTGTGTGTGTGTGTGTGTGTGTGTGTGTGTGTGTGTAAGTGCTCTCTGTGTAGAAGCCGTGTGTGTGTGTGTGTGTGTGTGTGTGTAAGTGCTCTCTGTGTAGAAGCCGTGTGTGTGTGTGTGTAAGTGCTCTCTGTGTAGAAGCCGTGTGTGTGTGTGTGTAAGTGCTCTCTGTGTAGAAGCCGTGTGTGTGTAAGTGCTCTCTGTGTAGAAGCCGTGTGTGTGTAAGTGCTCTCTGTGTAGAAGCCGTGTGTGTGTAAGTGCTCTCTGTGTAGAAGCCGTGTGTGTGTAAGTGCTCTCTGTGTAGAAGCTGTGTGTGTGTGTGTGTGTGTGTGTGTGTGCTCTCTGTGCAGAAGCCGTGTGTGTGTGTGTGTAAGTGCTCTCTGTGTAGAAGCCGTGTGTGTGCAAGTGCTCTCTGTGTAGAAGCCGTGTGTGTGTGTGTGTAAGTGCTCTCTGTGTAGAAGCCGTGTGTGTGTAAGTGCTCTCTGTGTAGAAGCCGTGTGTGTGAGTGTGTGTGTAAGTGCTCTCTGTGTAGAAGCCGTGTGTGTGTGTGTGTGTGTGTGTAAGTGCTCTCTGTGTAGAAGCCGTGTGTGTGTAAGTGCTCTCTGTGTAGAAGCCGTGTGTGTGTGTGTGTGTGTGTGTGTGTAAGTGCTCTCTGTGTAGAAGCCGCGTGTGTGTGTAAGTGCTCTCTGTGTAGAAGCCGTGTGTGTGTAAGTGCTCTCTGTGTAGAAGCCGTGTGTGTGTAAGTGCTCTCTGTGTAGAAGCCGCGTGTGTGTGTAAGTGCTCTCTGTGTAGAAGCCGCGTGTGTGTGTAAGTGCTCTCTGTGTAGAAGCCGTGTGTGTGTAAGTGCTCTCTGTGTAGAAGCCGTGTGTGTGTAAGTGCTCTCTGTGTAGAAGCCGCGTGTGTGTGTGTGTGTGTGTGTGTGTGCTCTGTGTAGAAGCCGTGTGTGTGTAAGTGCTCTCTGTGTAGAAGCCGTGTGTGTAAGTGCTCTCTGTGTAGAAGCCATGTGTGTGTAAGTGCTCTCTGTGTAGAAGCCGTGTGTGTGTGTGTGTAAGTGCTCTCTGTGTAGAAGCCGTGTGTGTGTGTGTGTGTGTGTGTGTAAGTGCTCTCTGTGTAGAAGCCGTGTGTGTGTGTGTGCTCTCTGTGTAGAAGCCGTGTGTGTGCAAGTGCTCTCTGTGTAGAAGCCGTGTGTGTGTGTGTGTAAGTGCTCTCTGTGTAGAAGCCGTGTGTGTGTGTGTGTGTGTGTGTAAGTGCTCTCTGTGTAGAAGCCGTGTGTGTGTGTGTGTGTAAGTGCTCTCTGTGTAGAAGCCGTGTGTGTGTAAGTGCTCTCTGTGTAGAAGCCGTGTGTGTGTAAGTGCTCTCTGTGTAGAAGCCGTGTGTGTGTAAGTGCTCTCTGTGTAGAAGCCGTGTGTGTGTGTGTGTGTGTAAGTGCTCTCTGTGTAGAAGCCGTGTGTGTGTGTGTGTGTAAGTGCTCTCTGTGTAGAAGCCGTGTGTGTGTGTGTGTAAGTGCTCTCTGTGTAGAAGCCGTGTGTGTGTAAGTGCTCTCTGTGTAGAAGCCGTGTGTGTGTGTGTGTGTGTGTGTGCTCTCTGTGTAGAAGCCGTGTGTGTGTGTGTGTGTGTAAGTGCTCTCTGTGTAGAAGCCGTGTGTGTGTGTGTGCTCTCTGTGTAGAAGCCGTGTGTGTGTAAGTGCTCTCTGTGTAGAAGCCGTGTGTGTGTGTGTGTGTGTAAGTGCTCTCTGTGTAGAAGCCGTGTGTGTGTAAGTGCTCTCTGTGTAGAAGCCGTGTGTGTGTGTGTGTGTGTGTGTGTAAGTGCTCTCTGTGTAGAAGCCGTGTGTGTGTAAGTGCTCTCTGTGTAGAAGCCGTGTGTGTGTGTGTGTGTGTGTGTAAGTGCTCTCTGTGTAGAAGCCGTGTGTGTGTAAGTGCTCTCTGTGTAGAAGCCGTGTGTGTGTGTAAGTGCTCTCTGTGTAGAAGCCGTGTGTGTGTGTGTGTAAGTGCTCTCTGTGTAGAAGCCGTGTGTGTGTGTGTGTAAGTGCTCTCTGTGTAGAAGCCGTGTGTGTGTAAGTGCTCTCTGTGTAGAAGTCGTGTGTGTGTGTGTGTGTGTGTGTGTGTGTGCTCTCTGTGTAGAAGCCGTGTGTGTGTGTGTGTGTGTAAGTGCTCTCTGTGTAGAAGCCGTGTGTGTGTGTGTGCTCTCTGTGTAGAAGCCGTGTGTGTGTAAGTGCTCTCTGTGTAGAAGCCGTGTGTGTGTAAGTGCTCTCTGTGTAGAAGCCGTGTGTGTGTGTGTGTGTGTGTAAGTGCTCTCTGTGTAGAAGCCGTGTGTGTGTGTGTGTGTACGTGCTCTCTGTGTAGAAGCCGTGTGTGTGTGTGTGTAAGTGCTCTCTGTGTAGAAGCCGTGTGTGTGTAAGTGCTCTCTGTGTAGAAGCCGTGTGTGTGTAAGTGCTCTCTGTGTAGAAGCCGTGTGTGTGTAAGTGCTCTCTGTGTGGAAGCCGTGTGTGTGTGTGTGTGTGTGTGTGTACTCTCTGTGTAGAAGCCGTGTGTGTGTGTGTGTAAGTGCTCTTTGTGTAGATGCCGTGTGTGTGTGTGTGTGTGTGTGTGTAAGTGCTCTCTGTGTAGAAGCCGTGTGTGTGTGTGTGTGTGTAAGTGCTCTCTGTGTAGAAGCCGTGTGTGTGTAAGTGCTCTCTGTGTAGAAGCCGTGTGTGTGTGTGTGTGTGTGTGTGTAAGTGCTCTCTGTGTAGAAGCCGTGTGTGTGTAAGTGCTCTCTGTGTAGAAGCCGTGTGTGTGTGTGTGTGTGTGTAAGTGCTCTCTGTGCAGAAGCCGTGTGTGTGTAAGTGCTCTCTGTGTAGAAGCCGTGTGTGTGTGTAAGTGCTCTCTGTGTAGAAGCCGTGTGTGTGTGTGTGTAAGTGCTCTCTGTGTAGAAGCCGTGTGTGTGTGTGTGTAAGTGCTCTCTGTGTAGAAGCCGTGTGTGTGTAAGTGCTCTCTGTGTAGAAGTCGTGTGTGTGTGTGTGTGTGTGTGTGTGTGTGTGCTCTCTGTGTAGAAGCCGTGTGTGTGTGTGTGTGTGTAAGTGCTCTCTGTGTAGAAGCCGTGTGTGTGTGTGTGCTCTCTGTGTAGAAGCCGTGTGTGTGTAAGTGCTCTCTGTGTAGAAGCCGTGTGTGTGTGTGTGTGTGTAAGTGCTCTCTGTGTAGAAGCCGTGTGTGTGTAAGTGCTCTCTGTGTAGAAGCCGTGTGTGTGTGTGTGTGTGTGTGTGTGTGTAAGTGCTCTCTGTGTAGAAGCCGTGTGTGTGTAAGTGCTCTCTGTGTAGAAGCCGTGTGTGTGTGTGTGTGTGTGTGTAAGTGCTCTCTGTGTAGAAGCCGTGTGTGTGTAAGTGCTCTCTGTGTAGAAGCCGTGTGTGTGTGTAAGTGCTCTCTGTGTAGAAGCCGTGTGTGTGTGTGTGTAAGTGCTCTCTGTGTAGAAGCCGTGTGTGTGTGTGTGTAAGTGCTCTCTGTGTAGAAGCCGTGTGTGTGTAAGTGCTCTCTGTGTAGAAGTCGTGTGTGTGTGTGTGTGTGTGTGTGTGTGTGCTCTCTGTGTAGAAGCCGTGTGTGTGTGTGTGTGTGTAAGTGCTCTCTGTGTAGAAGCCGTGTGTGTGTGTGTGCTCTCTGTGTAGAAGCCGTGTGTGTGTAAGTGCTCTCTGTGTAGAAGCCGTGTGTGTGTAAGTGCTCTCTGTGTAGAAGCCGTGTGTGTGTAAGTGCTCTCTGTGTAGAAGCCGTGTGCGTGTAAGTGCTCTCTGTGTAGAAGCCGTGTGTGTGTGTGTGTGTGTGTGTAAGTGCTCTCTGTCTAGAAGCCGTGTGTGTGTAAGTGCTCTCTGTGTAGAAGCCGTGTGTGTGTAAGTGCTCTCTGTGTAGAAGCCGTGTGTGTGTAAGTGCTCTCTGTGTAGAAGCCGTGTGTGTGTAAGTGCTCTCTGTGTAGAAGCCGTGTGTGTGTAAGTGCTCTCTGTGTAGAAGCCGTGTGTGTGTGTAAGTGCTCTCTGTGTAGAAGCCGTGTGTGTGTAAGTGCTCTCTGTGTAGAAGCCGTGTGTGTGTGTGTGTGCTCTCTGTGTAGAAGCCGTGTGTGTGTGTAAGTGCTCTCTGTGTTGAAGCCGTGTGTGTGTGTGTGTAAGTGCTCTCTGTGTAGAAGCCGTGTGTGTGTGTGTGTAAGTGCTCTCTGTGTAGAAGCCGTGTGTGTGTGTGTGTGTGTAAGTGCTCTCTGTGTAGAAGCCGTGTGTGTGTGTGTGTGTGTGTGTGTAAGTGCTCTCTGTGTAGAAGCCGTGTGTGTGTGTGCTCTCTGTGTAGAAGCCGTGTGTGTGTAAGTGCTCTCTGTGTAGAAGCCGTGTGTGTGTAAGTGCTCTCTGTGTAGAAGCCGTGTGTGTGTGTAAGTGCTCTCTGTGTAGAAGCCGTGTGTGTGTAAGTGCTCTCTGTGTAGAAGCCGTGTGTGTGTAAGTGCTCTCTGTGTAGAAGCCGTGTGTGTGTAAGTGCTCTCTGTGTAGAAGCCGTGTGTGTGTAAGTGCTCTCTGTGTAGAAGCCGTGTGTGTGTAAGTGCTCTCTGTGTAGAAGCCGTGTGTGTGTGTGTGTAAGTGCTCTCTGTGTAGAAGCCGTGTGTGTGTGTGTGTGTAAGTGCTCTCTGTGTAGAAGCCGTGTGTGTGTGTGTCTAAGTGCTCTCTGTGTAGAAGCCGTGTGTGTGTAAGTGCTCTCTGTGTAGAAGCCGTGTGTGTGTGTAAGTGCTCTCTGTGTAGAAGCCGTGTGTGTGTGTAAGTGCTCTCTGTATAGAAGCCGTGTGTGTGTGTGTGTGTGTGTAAGTGCTCTCTGTGTAGAAGCCGTGTGTGTGTGTGTAAGTGCTCTCTGTGCAGAAGCCGTGTGTGTGTAAGTGCTCTCTGTGTAGAAGCCGTGTGTGTGTAAGTGCTCTCTGTGTAGAAGTCGTGTGTGTGTGTGTGTGTGTGTGTGTGTGTGTGTGTGTGTGTAAGTGCTCTCTGTGTAGAAGCCGTGTGTGTGTGTAAGTGCTCTCTGTGTAGAAGCCGTGTGTGTGTAAGTGCTCTCTGTGTAGAAGCCGTGTGTGTGTGTAAGTGCTCTCTGTGTAGAAGCCGTGTGTGTGTGTGTTTAAGTGCTCTCTGTGTAGAAGCCGTGTGTGTGTGTGTGTGTGTGTAAGTGCTCTCTGTGCAGAAGCCGTGTGTGTGTAAGTGCTCTCTGTGTAGAAGCCGTGTGTGTGTGTAAGTGCTCTCTGTGTAGAAGCCGTGTGTGTGTGTGTGTAAGTGCTCTCTGTGTAGAAGCCGTGTGTGTGTGTGTGTAAGTGCTCTCTGTGTAGAAGCCGTGTGTGTGTAAGTGCTCTCTGTGTAGAAGTCGTGTGTGTGTGTGTGTGTGTAAGTGCTCTCTGTGTAGAAGCCGTGTGTGTGTGTGTGCTCTCTGTGTAGAAGCCGTGTGTGTGTAAGTGCTCTCTGTGTAGAAGCCGTGTGTGTGTGTGTGTGTGTAAGTGCTCTCTGTGTAGAAGCCGTGTGTGTGTAAGTGCTCTCTGTGTAGAAGCCGTGTGTGTGTGTGTGTGTGTGTGTGTAAGTGCTCTCTGTGTAGAAGCCGTGTGTGTGTGTGTGTGTGTGTGTGTAAGTGCTCTCTGTGTTGAAGCCGTGTGTGTGTAAGTGCTCTCTGTGTAGAAGCCGTGTGTGTGTGTAAGTGCTCTCTGTGTAGAAGCCGTGTGTGTGTGTGTGTAAGTGCTCTCTGTGTAGAAGCCGTGTGTGTGTGTGTGTAAGTGCTCTCTGTGTAGAAGCCGTGTGTGTGTAAGTGCTCTCTGTGTAGAAGTCGTGTGTGTGTGTGTGTGTGTGTGTGTGTGTGCTCTCTGTGTAGAAGCCGTGTGTGTGTGTGTGTGTGTAAGTGCTCTCTGTGTAGAAGCCGTGTGTGTGTGTGTGCTCTCTGTGTAGAAGCCGTGTGTGTGTAAGTGCTCTCTGTGTAGAAGCCGTGTGTGTGTAAGTGCTCTCTGTGTAGAAGCCGTGTGTGTGTAAGTGCTCTCTGTGTAGAAGCCGTGTGCGTGTAAGTGCTCTCTGTGTAGAAGCCGTGTGTGTGTGTGTGTGTGTAAGTGCTCTCTGTCTAGAAGCCGTGTGTGTGTAAGTGCTCTCTGTGTAGAAGCCGTGTGTGTGTAAGTGCTCTCTGTGTAGAAGCCGTGTGTGTGTAAGTGCTCTCTGTGTAGAAGCCGTGTGTGTGTAAGTGCTCTCTGTGTAGAAGCCGTGTGTGTGTAAGTGCTCTCTGTGTAGAAGCCGTGTGTGTGTGTAAGTGCTCTCTGTGTAGAAGCCGTGTGTGTGTAAGTGCTCTCTGTGTAGAAGCCGTGTGTGTGTGTGTGTGCTCTCTGTGTAGAAGCCGTGTGTGTGTGTAAGTGCTCTCTGTGTTGAAGCCGTGTGTGTGTGTGTGTAAGTGCTCTCTGTGTAGAAGCCGTGTGTGTGTGTGTGTAAGTGCTCTCTGTGTAGAAGCCGTGTGTGTGTGTGTGTGTGTAAGTGCTCTCTGTGTAGAAGCCGTGTGTGTGTGTGTGTGTGTGTGTAAGTGCTCTCTGTGTAGAAGCCGTGTGTGTGTGTGCTCTCTGTGTAGAAGCCGTGTGTGTGTAAGTGCTCTCTGTGTAGAAGCCGTGTGTGTGTAAGTGCTCTCTGTGTAGAAGCCGTGTGTGTGTGTAAGTGCTCTCTGTGTAGAAGCCGTGTGTGTGTAAGTGCTCTCTGTGTAGAAGCCGTGTGTGTGTAAGTGCTCTCTGTGTAGAAGCCGTGTGTGTGTAAGTGCTCTCTGTGTAGAAGCCGTGTGTGTGTAAGTGCTCTCTGTGTAGAAGCCGTGTGTGTGTAAGTGCTCTCTGTGTAGAAGCCGTGTGTGTGTGTGTGTAAGTGCTCTCTGTGTAGAAGCCGTGTGTGTGTGTGTGTAAGTGCTCTCTGTGTAGAAGCCGTGTGTGTGTGTGTGTAAGTGCTCTCTGTGTAGAAGCCGTGTGTGTGTAAGTGCTCTCTGTGTAGAAGCCGTGTGTGTGTGTAAGTGCTCTCTGTGTAGAAGCCGTGTGTGTGTGTAAGTGCTCTCTGTATAGAAGCCGTGTGTGTGTGTGTGTGTGTGTAAGTGCTCTCTGTGTAGAAGCCGTGTGTGTGTGTGTAAGTGCTCTCTGTGCAGAAGCCGTGTGTGTGTAAGTGCTCTCTGTGTAGAAGCCGTGTGTGTGTAAGTGCTCTCTGTGTAGAAGTCGTGTGTGTGTGTGTGTGTGTGTGTGTGTGTGTGTGTGTGTGTGTGTAAGTGCTCTCTGTGTAGAAGCCGTGTGTGTGTGTAAGTGCTCTCTGTGTAGAAGCCGTGTGTGTGTAAGTGCTCTCTGTGTAGAAGCCGTGTGTGTGTGTAAGTGCTCTCTGTGTAGAAGCCGTGTGTGTGTGTGTTTAAGTGCTCTCTGTGTAGAAGCCGTGTGTGTGTGTGTGTGTGTGTGTAAGTGCTCTCTGTGTAGAAGCCGTGTGTGTGTAAGTGCTCTCTGTGTAGAAGTCGTGTGTGTGTGTGTGTGTGTGTGCTCTCTGTGTAGAAGCCGTGTGTGTGTTTGTGTGTGTAAGTGCTCTCTGTGTAGAAGCCGTGTGTGTGTGTGTGCTCTCTGTGTAGAAGCCGTGTGTGTGTAAGTGCTCTCTGTGTAGAAGCCGTGTGTGTGTAAGTGCTCTCTGTGTAGAAGCCGTGTGTGTGTAAGTGCTCTCTGTGTAGAAGCCGTGTGCGTGTAAGTGCTCTCTGTGTAGAAGCCGTGTGTGTGTGTGTGTGTGTGTGTGTGTGTGTGTGTGTGTGTAAGTGCTCTCTGTGTAGAAGCCGTGTGTGTGTAAGTGCTCTCTGTGTAGAAGCCGTGTGTGTGTAAGTGCTCTCTGTGTAGAAGCCGTGTGTGTGTAAGTGCTCTCTGTGTAGAAGCCGTGTGTGTGTAAGTGCTCTCTGTGTAGAAGCCGTGTGTGTGTGTAAGTGCTCTCTGTGTAGAAGCCGTGTGTGTGTAAGTGCTCTCTGTGTAGAAGCCGTGTGTGTGTAAGTGCTCTCTGTGTAGAAGCCGTGTGTGTGTGTGTGTGCTCTCTGTGTAGAAGCCGTGTGTGTGTGTAAGTGCTCTCTGTGTAGAAGCCGTGTGTGTGTGTGTGTAAGTGCTCTCTGTGTAGAAGCCGTGTGTGTGTGTGTCTAAGTGCTCTCTGTGTAGAAGCCGTGTGTGTGTGTGTGTGTGTAAGTGCCCTCTGTGTAGAAGCCGTGTGTGTGTGTGTGTGTGTGTGTGTAAGTGCTCTCTGTGTAGAAGCCGTGTGTGTGTGTGCTCTCTGTGTAGAAGCCGTGTGTGTGTAAGTGCTCTCTGTGTAGAAGCCGTGTGTGTGTAAGTGCTCTCTGTGTAGAAGCCGTGTGTGTGTGTAAGTGCTCTCTGTGTAGAAGCCGTGTGTGTGTAAGTGCTCTCTGTGTAGAAGCCGTGTGTGTGTAAGTGCTCTCTGTGTAGAAGCCGTGTGTGTGTAAGTGCTCCCTGTGTAGAAGCCGTGTGTGTGTAAGTGCTCTCTGTGTAGAAGCCGTGTGTGTGTAAGTGCTCTCTGTGTAGAAGCCGTGTGTGTGTGTGTGTAAGTGCTCTCTGTGTAGAAGCCGTGTGTGTGTGTGTGTAAGTGCTCTCTGTGTAGAAGCCGTGTGTGTGTAAGTGCTCTCTGTGTAGAAGCCGTGTGTGTGTGTAAGTGCTCTCTGTGTAGAAGCCGTGTGTGTGTGTCAGTGCTCTCTGTATAGAAGCCGTGTGTGTGTGTGTGTGTCTGTGTGTGTGTGTGTGTGTGTAAGTGCTCTCTGTGTAGAAGCCGTGTGTGTGTAAGTGCTCTCTGTGTAGAAGCCGTGTGTGTGTGTAAGTGCTCTCTGTGTAGAAGCCGTGTGTGTGTGTGTGCTCTCTGTGTAGAAGCCGTGTGTGTGTGTGTGCTCTCTGTGTAGAAGCCGTGTGTGTGTGTGTGCTCTCTGTGTAGAAGCCGTGTGTGTGTGTGTGCTCTCTGTGTAGAAGCCGTGTGTGTGTGTGTGTTCTCTGTGTAGAAGCCGTGTGTGTGTGTGTGCTCTCTGTGTAGAAGCCGTGTGTGTGTAAGTGCTCTCTGTGTAGAAGCCGTGTGTGTGTAAGTGCTCTCTGTGTAGAAGCCGTGTGTGTGTAAGTGCTCTCTGTGTAGAAGCCGTGTGTGTGTAAGTGCTCTCTGTGTAGAAGCCGTGTGTGTGTGTAAGTGCTCTCTGTGTAGAAGCCGTGTGTGTGTGTGTGTGTGTAAGTGCTCTCTGTGTAGAAGCCGTGTGTGTGTGTGTGTGCTCTCTGTGTAGAAGCCGTGTGTGTGTGTAAGTGCTCTCTGTGTAGAAGCCGTGTGTGTGTAAGTGCTCTCTGTGTAGAAGCCGTGTGTGTGTGTGCTCTCTGTGTAGAAGCCGTGTGTGTGTGTGTGTGTGTGTGTGTGTGTGTGTGTGTGTGTAAGTGCTCTCTGTGTAGAAGCCGTGTGTGTGTAAGTGCTCTCTGTGTAGAAGCCGTGTGTGTGTAAGTGCTCTCTGTGTAGAAGCCGTGTGTGTGTAAGTGCTCTCTGTGTAGAAGCCGTGTGTGTGTAAGTGCTCTCTGTGTAGAAGCCGTGTGTGTGTGTGTAAGTGCTCTCTGTGTAGAAGCCGTGTGCGTGTAAGTGCTCTCTGTGTAGAAGCCGTGTGTGTGTGTGTGCTCTCTGTGTAGAAGCCGTGTGTGTGTGTGTGTGCTCTCTGTGTAGAAGCCGTGTGTGTGTAAGTGCTCTCTGTGTAGAAGCCGTGTGTGTGTGTGTGTGTGTGTGTGCTCTCTGTGTAGAAGCCGTGTGTGTGTAAGTGCTCTCTGTGTAGAAGCCGTGTGTGTGTAAGTGCTCTCTGTGTAGAAGCCGTGTGTGTGTAAGTGCTCTCTGTGTAGAAGCCGTGTGTGTGTAAGTGCTCTCTGTGTAGAAGCCGTGTGTGTGTAAGTGCTCTCTGTGTAGAAGCCGTGTGTGTGTAAGTGCTCTCTGTGTAGAAGCCGTGTGTGTGTGTGTGTGTGTGTGTGCTCTCTGTGCAGAAGCCGTGTGTGTGTAAGTGCTCTCTGTGTAGAAGCCGTGTGTGTGTAAGTGCTCTCTGTGTAGAAGCCGTGTGTGTGTGTGTGTGTGTGTAAGTGCTCTCTGTGTAGAAGCCGTGTGTGTGTAAGTGCTCTCTGTGTAGAAGCCGTGCGTGTGTAAGTGCTCTCTGTGTAGAAGCCGTGTGTGTGTGTGTGCTCTCTGTGTAGAAGCCGTGTGTGTGTGTGTGTGTGTAAGTGCTCTCTGTGTAGAAGCCGTGTGTGTGTAAGTGCTCTCTGTATAGAAGCCGTGTGTGTGTAAGTGCTCTCTGTGTAGAAGCCGCGTGTGTGTGTGTGTGAGTGCTCTCTGTGTAGAAGCCGTGTGTGTGTGTGTGCTCTCTGTGTAGAAGCCGTGTGCGTGTAAGTGCTCTCTGTGTAGAAGCCGTGTGCGTGTAAGTGCTCTCTGTGTAGAAGCCGTGTGTGTGTAAGTGCTCTCTGTGTAGAAGCCGTGTGTTTGTGTGTGTGTGTACTCTCTGTGTAGAAGCCGTGTGTGTGTGTGTGTGTAAGTGCTCTCTGTGTAGAAGCCGTGTGCGTGTAAGTGCTCTCTGTGTAGAAGCCGTGTGCGTGTAAGTGCTCTCTGTGTAGAAGCCGTGTGTGTGTGTGTAAGTGCTCTCTGTGTAGAAGCCGTGTGTGTGTGTGTGTGTGTAAGTGCTCTCTGTGTAGAAGCCGTGTGTGTGTAAGTGCTCTCTGTGTAGAAGCCGTGTGTGTGTGTGTGTAAGTGCTCTCTGTGTAGAAGCCGTGTGTGTGTGTAAGTGCTCTCTGTGTAGAAGCCGTGTGTGTGTGTGTGTAAGTGCTCTCTGTGTAGAAGCCGTGTGTGTGTAAGTGCTCTCTGTGTAGAAGCCGTGTGTGTGTAAGTGCTCTCTGTGTAGAAGCCGTGTGTGTGTAAGTGCTCTCTGTGTAGAAGCCGTGTGTGTGTGTTTGTGTGTGTGTGTACTCTCTGTGTAGAAGCCGTGTGTGTGTGTGTGTAAGTGCTCTCTGTGTAGAAGCCGTGTGCGTGTAAGTGCTCTCTGTGTAGAAGCCGTGTGCGTGTAAGTGCTCTCTGTGTAGAAGCCGTGTGTGTGTGTGTGTGTAAGTGCTCTCTGTGTAGAAGCCGTGTGTGTGTGTGTGTGTGTAAGTGCTCTCTGTGTAGAAGCCGTGTGTGTGTAAGTGCTCTCTGTGTAGAAGCCGTGTGTGTGTGTGTGTAAGTGCTCTCTGTGTAGAAGCCGTGTGTGTGTGTAAGTGCTCTCTGTGTAGAAGCCGTGTGTGTGTGTGTGTAAGTGCTCTCTGTGTAGAAGCCGTGTGTGTGTAAGTGCTCTCTGTGTAGAAGCCGTGTGTGTGTAAGTGCTCTCTGTGTAGAAGCCGTGTGTGTGCAAGTGCTCTCTGTGTAGAAGCCGTGTGTGTGTGTGTGTGTGTGTGTGTGTGTGTGTGTGTGTGTGTGTGTGTGTGTGTGTGTGTGTGTGTGTGTGTGTGTGTGTGTGTGTGTGTGTGTGTGTGTGTGTGTGTGTGTGTGTGTGTGTGTGTGTGTGTGTGTGTGTGTGTGTGTGTGTGTGTGTGTGTGTGTAAGTGCTCTCTGTGTAGAAGCCGTGTGTGTGTAAGTGCTCTCTGTGTAGAAGCCGTGTGCGTGTAAGTGCTCTCTGTGTAGAAGCCGTGTGCGTGTAAGTGCTCTCTGTGTAGAAGCTGTGTGTGTGTGTAAGTGCTCTCTGTGCAGAAGCCGTGTGTGTGTGTGTGTGTAAGTGCTCTCTGTGTAGAAGCCGTGTGTGTGTGTGTGTGTGTGTGTGTGTGTAAGTGCTCTCTGTGTAGAAGCCGTGTGTGTGTAAGTGCTCTCTGTGTAGAAGCCGTGTGCGTGTAAGTGCTCTCTGTGTAGAAGCCGTGTGCGTGTAAGTGCTCTCTGTGTAGAAGCTGTGTGTGTGTGTAAGTGCTCTCTGTGCAGAAGCCGTGTGTGTGTGTGTGTGTAAGTGCTCTCTGTGTAGAAGCCGTGTGTGTGTAAGTGCTCTCTGTGTAGAAGCCGTGTGTGTGTAAGTGCTCTCTGTGTAGAAGCCGTGTGTGTGTGTGTGTAAGTGCTCTCTGTGTAGAAGCCGTGTGTGTGTGTGTGTGTGTAAGTGCTCTCTGTGTAGAAGCCGTGTGCGTGTAAGTGCTCTCTGTGTAGAAGCCGTGTGTGTGTGTGTGTGTGTGTAAGTGCTCTCTGTGTAGAAGCCGTGTGTGTGTGTGTGTGTGTGTGTGTGTGTGTGTGTGTGTAAGTGCTCTCTGTGTAGAAGCCGTGTGTGTGTGTGTGTAAGTGCTCTCTGTGTAGAAGCCGTGTGCGTGTAAGTGCTCTCTGTGTAGAAGCCGTGTGTGTGTGTGTGTGTGTGTGTAAGTGCTCTCTGTGTAGAAGCCGTGTGTGTGTGTGTGTGTGTGTGTGTGTGTGTGTGTGTGTACTCTCTGTGTAGAAGCCGTGTGTGTGTGTGTAAGTGCTCTCTGTGTAGAAGCCGTGTGCGTGTAAGTGCTCTCTGTGTAGAAGCCGTGTGTGTGTGTGTGTAAGTGCTCTCTGTGTAGAAGCCGTGTGTGTGTAAGTGCTCTCTGTTTTGAAGCCGTGTGTGTGTGTAAGTGCTCTCTGTATAGAAGCCGTGTGTGTGTAAGTGCTCTCTGTGTAGAAGCCGTGTGTGTGTAAGTGCTCTCTGTGTAGAAGCCGTGTGTGTGTGTGTGTGAGTGCTCTCTGTGTAGAATCCGTGTGTGTGTGTGTGCTCTCTGTGTAGAAGCCGTGTGCGTGTAAGTGCTCTCTGTGTAGAAGCCGTGTGCGTGTAAGTGCTCTCTGTGTAGAAGCCGTGTGTGTGTAAGTGCTCTCTGTGTAGAAGCCGTGTGTGTGTGTGTGTGTGTACTCTCTGTGTAGAAGCCGTGTGTGTGTGTGTGTAAGTGCTCTCTGTGTAGAAGCCGTGTGCGTGTAAGTGCTCTCTGTGTAGAAGCCGTGTGTGTGTGTGTGTGTGTGTAAGTGCTCTCTGTGTAGAAGCCGTGTGTGTGTAAGTGCTCTCTGTGTGGAAGCCGTGTGTGTGTGTGTGTAAGTGCTCTCTGTGTAGAAGCCGTGTGTGTGTAAGTGCTCTCTGTATAGAAGCCGTGTGTGTGTAAGTGCTCTCTGTGTAGAAGCCGTGTGTGTGTAAGTGCTCTCTGTGTAGAAGCCGTGTGTGTGTGTGTGTGAGTGCTCTCTGTGTAGAAGCCGTGTGTGTGTGTGTGTGTGTAAGTGCTCTCTGTGTAGAAGCCGTGTGCGTGTAAGTGCTCTCTGTGTAGAAGCCGTGTGTGTGTGTGTGTGTGTGTAAGTGCTCTCTGTGTAGAAGCCGTGTGTGTGTGTGTGTGTGTAAGTGCTCTCTGTGTAGAAGCCGTGTGTGTGTGTGTGTAAGTGCTCTCTGTGTAGAAGCCGTGTGTGTGTAAGTGCTCTCTGTGTAGAAGCCGTGTGTGTGTAAGTGCTCTCTGTGTAGAAGCCGTGTGTGTGTAAGTGCTCTCTGTGTAGAAGCCGTGTGTGTGTAAGTGCTCTCTGTGTAGAAGCCGTGTGCGTGTAAGTGCTCTCTGTGTAGAAGCCGTGTGTGTGTGTGTAAGTGCTCTCTGTGTAGAAGCCGTGTGCGTGTAAGTGCTCTCTGTGTAGAAGCCGTGTGCGTGTAAGTGCTCTCTGTATAGAAGCCGTGTGTGTGTAAGTGCTCTCTGTGTAGAAGCCGTGTGTGTGTGTAAGTGCTCTCTGTGTAGAAGCCGTGTGTGTGTAAGTGCTCTCTGTGTAGAAGCCGTGTGTGTGTGTGTGCTCTCTGTGTAGAAGCCGTGTGTGTGTGTGTGTAAGTGCTCTCTGTGTAGAAGCCGTGTGTGTGTGTGTGCTCTCTGTGTAGAAGCCGTGTGTGTGTGTGTGCTCTCTGTGTAGAAGCCGTGTGCGTGTAAGTGCTCTCTGTGTAGAAGCCGTGTGTGTGTAAGTGCTCTCTGTGTGTAAACTCTACACTGGAAGGATAGCTTTGTGAGATTCACCGCTTCCCTCTGCATGCTGCGCTATCTGTACATTTCACTGTGGTTGTGAGGAGCTTTAAGTATTATACAGAGAACTCTTAGAGTTTACTGTTTGTGAAAAACCTGAGAAATTTTGAAGGATGCGATTGATGATGCAAGTTCTTGGACTGAGTTTATTATTCCATACTTGTATCGATATGTTGAGACTGGATTGTTCTCATATAAAGCACTGCTGCCTGGCTTTGCAACTGTTTTTCTGCCGGTTTAAATCTCACAATTTACTGGGACTGCAAATATTCCCCAGATATAAATTGGAAAGATCCCAGCACTGCTCATACCTGACATCTCGCTGGTATCAGTGATTAGAGTCATATTCACCTTGAGTTATATTTTTGCCTGCATTACATTCCTATTGAATCATCAGGAAAGAAATGTAAGCTATCTGTTAAAAACCAGACTTGCATTTTGGGCACCATTTATTGTGCACCACATCAATCTTAACTTCCACATGTGTAAAAAAAAAAATCTGGTCACATCTGAATTCTGCTTAATAACAAGAATACCAAAGGCTTCTTTGATCTAGAAATAATTACAAAACTGATTCAAATGTAAATCACTGAATCAAAGAATGTTACAACACAGAAACAGGTTGTTCTCTCCATCAGCTCTGTGCTGTTGTTTTCCTCCATCTCTGCCTCCCAATCGAATCCCACTGTCCCACTCGCTTCCCCTACCCATTAATATTCTACCCAGTCTAATCCACACTCCTCTCACCCTTTAACATCCCGCTGTGCCTCTCTGTCCCGCTGTTTTTCTTGATGAGCTGCTCTACAGGAGTAACCGAGTCAGGTTGGAGAATTGTAAGTGCAATTTCTTGTGCTGTAAATTTGCCCATCATAGCAGCAGCAACCTGTAATGAAGGACTTCCGTACCATAAATGAACAATGCAGGGTAGAGTGTATAGTTATTTATAGAAGTTCTGAGCTTTCTGTACATTGTCTTAGAAATGGAAATCAGGAAAATAATTTATATATTTTATTCATTCATGGGATGTGGGCATCGCTGGCTGGGCCAGTATTTATTGCCCATCCCTAGTTGCCCTTGAGAAGGTGGTGGTGAGCTGCCTTCTTGAACCACTGCAGTCCATGTGGTGTAGGTACACCCACAGTGCTGTTAGAAAGGGAGTTCCAGGATTTAGACCCAGCGACAGTGAAGGAACAACGATATATTTCCAAGTCAGGATAGTGAGTGACTTGGAGGGGAATTTCCAAGGGGTGGTGTTCCCACCTATCTGCTGCTCTTGTCCTTTTTCACCAGGAAATTCTTTGGAGATGGAAGTTTCCCAATGAGAGCATGGGTTAGTGTCCTGAGTAAAACCCTGGTGGACATCAGATTCCTTTCCCAGTGAAGGTGATGAACACACACTGCTGGGGAAGGTTGGCCCTTGCTGTCATTGATTAGTGAGGGCTGTCATGAAAAGCTGATTCTCACCACGAGTTACTTACAGGCATGTTGAACTTTTTAAGGAAGATGTGAGTGTTTTTAAAGAAATACAAGCAAGGACACTGAGCAAAAGATGGCTGATAATGCAAAGTGACCACTTTCTGGAAAATTCCTATGTGGATTATACTGACAGACTTGTCTTGAGAGAACATGGAATGTGGCACCTGAAAAGTTCTCATGGCCTTCTTTAAGCAGAGAAACTTGAAAGGGAGATAGGAAAGATGCAAGAGACTGAACTTTAATCTCCTGTGGTTGCGGAGATAAAAGACTGATTTGCATGTCTCAGCAGACATCCAAAAACCCATCTTTTTATTTATATCTCAGAATTTGTAAGTGGGTCTGAGATGGATGCAAGATGACTTCCCTCCCCCCTCCCATGGAATACACAAGGAAAATGGGTTTAAAAAGCTAGATGCAGAGCAGTGCAATGTGTGCTGAGAGAGTGACAGCCCAAGAAGACCAACCAATCACCCCTGCAGTTTCAGTCCATGTCTCTCTCTCTCTCTCTCTCTCTCTCTGTTGCTGGAGTAAGGCTCAGCAGAAGCCACAATCAAAAAGGAAACAGGACAGCCTCTTCAGCTACCCTGCAGAACCAAGTGTTTCCAAACCAACTGCGAAACTGCCAAAGTCAGCTCTACTGGAATCACCCAGCTTAACGGCTACATTTTACCACCACCTATGCCTCACAGGCAAGCCAAAGACTGATCCATATATTTTTTAAAAACTTTTGTTTGGACTCCTTAACTTCCCATTTCTCATGTGTGTGTTGTGTTTATATCATTTTCCTCGGGCTTTAGTAACTAATAACCTTGCTCTTTCTTTGACTTAAGAAATCCTGGTTGAATTGGCTCCTTTTAAAAATAAATAAATACATCTGGACTAGGAAAGGATATCCACGGGAGGAAGGGGGTTCCATTTAAATTAACCGTGTTGCGACCAACCGAGGGAGTTGAATAAAGAAGGGGAGCCAGCTCATTCCTCCTCACCTGGGAGCAGAACAAAATTGGGGTCCTGTTCGAGAAGTTAACAAATTGGGTTATCTCATCCGGGGACCAGTTGTAACACTGAGCAACGGAGGTCAGATTGAAGCCATCGAGGACTTTTCAGATTGATTCAGTTTGTTGTAACCTGGGGAGCCGCATGCTACCTTTAACTTGTGTTTAAACTCAATACTGCCACAGAGTATAGAGGTAAAACATTGAATACCTTTTACCTAGTTTGATAAAATCAGAAACATTCTCTTAACCACCACCGCTCCCCCCCCCCCCAACCCCACCCCAGCTCGTGTGGTAAATGTAACTAATGGTGACAGCGTGACAAAATGTACTTAAAATATTTCTTACCCAGGGTCTGTATATTGAGCACATATTTCTCATGTGTGTGAAGATATCCCTGTTTGCTTGCAAGAATAACCGAAGTCTGACAGTAGCATGAAACTACCCATGTAAGCTCTAAACATAGTGTGTGCAATTACCATCTTAAACTAAGAGAAAACATCAATGGAGAGTTGACCATATTTAGATGACCCCTAGGATATGTTCTGAGTGACACATTCCTGCTTTTAAAACAAGTGCAATCTTGGATTTAGTTGGAATATTTGGGATGAATTGCTTATGGGTTAACCTGCTGTTCAGTGGGAGAGTATTTGTTAGTCAGCAAGCTCAATCCAGATTTAATCTGAATGTACAGTGGAAGATCCTCAATGTAGGCCATGTTCAAACTAGTATTGTAAAGAAGCAATTTAGCTGCTCACATGTTACAGGACACTGCAACCTGAATTCAGGACCACAGAGGAGCAAGAGTCCTTCAAGAAGGGAGACCAATCTGCTTTGCTTCAGTCATACCTAATCAGCACAACACATGCTGAAGCGTTGATGTGAAACTAAAACCACTGTACCAGGGTTAAATGTACAGCATGATTGCTGGTAATGCACAACCAGGTACACCGCAGGTTTAATGTTGGTGCAAAATGCTCTGCACTTCTCGCCTCTAGACTCAGATTTTAGGTCTAGAGCTCTATGACAAAGCAATATGGATCTAGAGCTCTAGAACAAAGCAACATGTGCCTAGAGCCCTAGAACAAAGCAGTGTGTTTCTGGAGATCTAGAGCAAAACAATGTGCCTCTAGAGCTCTAGAACAAAGGCTGTGTGTATTGAGAGCACAGCAGTGAGTCTACAACGAATGTGTGATTTTAGAACAACACAATATGGCTCTAGAACAAAGCACTTGATCTGGACAAAGCAAAGTGACACCGACAGCTGTCAAACAGTGAGTTGCCTTCCTCTAGAACATCAATAAATTTCAAAATTGGTAATGAACATTTAGTTAATCACTCAAAGCGGATTGCATTCCCATTATCCTTTTATATTTGATGCATTTATTTTTGATGCGTTCCTTTTTAGATAACAGGCAGAGACTAAATGAACAAACAGGAATCAGGTTTCATTGCACCACTACGAGAGGACATGTTGATTCAATAGTGCTAACAGGGTTTGGGTGTTAACAGGATTTGAGTTGTATTCAAACCGCCCCATCTCCTGCGCATCCACCCTCACACCTTCCTCTCCCTCCCAGAAACATGATAGGGTCCTCCTTGTCCTCACTTTTCACCCCACCAGCCTCCGCATTCAAAGGATCATCATCTGCCATTTCCGCCATCTCCAGCATGATGCCATCACCAAACACATCTTCCCTTCACCCCCCCGGTGGCATTCCGCTGGGATCGTTCCCTCCAGGACAGCCTGGTCCACTCCTCCATCACCCCCTACACCTCAATCCCCTCCCACGGCACCTTCCCATGCAACCACAGAAGGTGCAACACCTGCCCCTTTACTTCCTCTCTCCTCACCGTCCAAGGGCCCAAACACTCCTTTCAAGTGAAGCAGCATTTCACTTGCATTTCCCCCAACTTAGTCTACTGCATTCACTGCTCCCAATGCAGTTTCCTCTACATTGGAGAGACCAAACGCAGACTGGGTGACCACTTTGCAGAACACCTTTGATCTGTCTGCAAGCATGACCCAGATCTCCCTGTTGCTTGCCATTTTAACACTCCACCCTGCTCTCATGCCCACATGTCTGTCCTTGGCTTGCTGCATTGTTCCAGTGAAGCCCAACGCAAACTGGAGGAACAACACCTCATCTTCCGACTAGGCACTTTACACCCTACCGGGCTTAATATTGAGTTCAACAATTTTAGATCATGAACTCTCTCTCCTATCTATATATATTTTTTTAAAAACAAAAACAGAATTACCTGGAAAAACTCAGCAGGTCTGGCAGCATCGGCGGAGAAGAAAAGAGTTGACGTTTCGAGTCCTCATGACCCTTCGACAGAACTTTTTAAAATTTATTTCGGTTTATTGTTTTATCTTCACCTTTTAGCCCAGTTTGATTTCCCCCCCACCCCATCCCCACTAGGGCTATCTGTACCTTCACCCCACCCCCACTAGGGCTATCTGTACCTTGCTCGTCCTGCTTTCTACCCTTAATTAGCACATTCCTTAGATAATATCACCACCTTCAACACCTCTTTGTCCTTTTGTCTGTGACATCTTTTGGTTATCTCCACCTATCACTGGCCCTCAATCCAGCTCTTCTTGTCCCACTGTCCCCACCCCCCCCTTAAACCAGCTTATATTTCACCTCTTTTCTATTTTTACTTAGTTCTGTTGAAGAGTCATATGGACTCAAAACGTTAACTGTGTTCCTCTCTGCAGATGCTGCCAGACCTGCTGAGTTTTGCCAGGTATTTTTGTTTTTGTTTCAGATTTCCAGCATCGGCAGTATTTTGCTTTCATCTTATTTGAGTTGTACTCGTTTTCCAGACAACTTTGTCGCTCAAATTCTGCTAACCTGATGTGGCTCATTGTTAACCAGCTCTCAGTAATAATTTGAAGCTGTCCACATCAGGAACTGCAGCCTGGATTACAACAGAATGAAACAGCTCATTTAGCCTTTCATTCAGTTCCAGCATGCTCAGTGTTTTGCTTTTGTGTAGCTAATTTAACCTTTATTTACAATCTGGACTTAAAATCGAGAGTTCAGTGTAATCGTCATTTGTAACACCATTTATTGAATACCTGCATTAATGATCCATGTCATTGATATATTTTCTCAAAAGTTTAAGAACAGGTCCTATACTAATCACACCAGTATGTTTTTATAGGTTCTTTTTCAATGCAGAAACGCAATCAATCCATCTGAAATCTCACACGTATCTTCTTGTTGTGTTGGCTCACATATGTGCAGTTGTTACTTTTTAGTATTTAATCCTCTTGGCTGTCCTGTTGTGTTGATATGTGCTGATGATGTAGACAATCAATGTAAGACAAAGCACAAGGCTGTCAGACAGCCTGTAATATATAATTACAGATTACAACTAAATATTTCAACGATTTTGATTGTTGAATTCTAAGTCATGTGGTTAATCCATAACTGATGTAAAATGAAATCAGCAAAAGAGTGCAGTACATTTGATTGTAAACTACAATCCTTTATAAATTGTTGGAATTGTTTAAATTGAGTGTGTAAATTGTAACAAATTGCTTTCAGTAGGAAGTGATGAAACTCAGCACATGAACTGTGCACTAACTAAGTACATTCTCAGTCCTACACAATAAGTGACTAAAGTCTGTTTTCTTCATTACAAATGTCACTGCAGGATTTAATATAAGAGATATGCTTGATCATTAGAGTTTGTAATGATTTACTAAGATGAAACCAAAGCTGCTATTTCATAGGAAGAACAAAACTGAAAGTGTCTGTGTCTCTGTGTGTGTGTGTGCGTGTCTGTGTCTGCGTGCCTCCCTCTGTCCCTCTCTCCCTCTGTGTCTGCGTGTCTCCCTCTCTCTCTCTCTCGCTCTGTCTGCGTGCCTCCCCCTCTCTCTCTCTCTCTCTCCCTCCCTGTATGTGAGTGTGTGTCTCTCTCTGTATGTGAGTGTGTGTCTCTCTCTGTGTGTGAGTGTGTGTCTCTCTCTGTGTGTGAGTGTGTGTCTCTCTCTGTGTGTGAGTGTGTGTCTCTCTGTATGTGAGTGTGTGTCTCTCTCTGTATGTCAGTGTGTGTCTCTGTATGTCAGTGTGTGTCTCTCTCTGTATGTCAGTGTGTGTCTCTCTCTCTGTATGAGAGTGTGTGTCCCTCTCTCTGTATGAGAGTGTGTGTCCCTCTCTCTGGATGAGAGTGTGTGTGTCCCTCTCTCTGGATGAGAGTGTGTGTGTCCCTCTCTCTGGATGAGAGTGTGTGTGTCCCTCTCTCTGGATGAGAGTGTGTGTGTCCCTCTCTCTGGATGAGAGTGTGTGTGTCCCTCTCTCTGGATGAGAGTGTGTGTGTCCCTCTCTCTGGATGAGAGTGTGTGTGTCCCTCTCTCTGGATGAGAGTGTGTGTGTCCCTCTCTCTGGATGAGAGTGTGTGTGTCCCTCTCTCTGGATGAGAGTGTGTGTGTCCCTCTCTCTGGATGAGAGTGTGTGTGTCCCTCTCTCTGGATGAGAGTGTGTGTGTCCCTCTCTCTGGATGAGAGTGTGTGTGTCCCTCTCTCTGGATGAGAGTGTGTGTGTCCCTCTCTCTGGATGAGAGTGTGTGTGTCCCTCTCTCTGGATGAGAGTGTGTGTGTCCCTCTCTCTGGATGAGAGTGTGTGTGTCCCTCTCTCTGGATGAGAGTGTGTGTGTCCCTCTCTCTGGATGAGAGTGTGTGTGTCCCTCTCTCTGGATGAGAGTGTGTGTGTCCCTCTCTCTGGATGAGAGTGTGTGTGTCCCTCTCTCTGGATGAGAGTGTGTGTGTCCCTCTCTCTGGATGAGAGTGTGTGTGTGTCCCTCTCTCTGGATGAGAGTGTGTGTGTCCCTCTCTCTGGATGAGAGTGTGTGTGTCCCTCTCTCTGGATGAGAGTGTGTGTGTCCCTCTCTCTGGATGAGAGTGTGTGTGTCCCTCTCTCTGGATGAGAGTGTGTGTGTCCCTCTCTCTGGATGAGAGTGTGTGTGTCCCTCTCTCTGGATGAGAGTGTGTGTGTCCCTCTCTCTGGATGAGAGTGTGTGTGTCCCTCTCTCTGGATGAGAGTGCGTGTGTCCCTCTCTCTGGATGAGAGTGCGTGTGTCCCTCTCTCTGGATGAGAGTGCGTGTGTCCCTCTCTCTGGATGAGAGTGCGTGTGTCCCTCTCTCTGGATGAGAGTGTGTGTGTCCCTCTCTCTGGATGAGAGTGTGTGTGTCCCTCTCTCTGGATGAGAGTGTGTGTGTCCCTCTCTCTGGATGAGAGTGTGTGTGTCCCTCTCTCTGGATGAGAGTGTGTGTGTCCCTCTCTCTGGATGAGAGTGTGTGTGTCCCTCTCTCTGGATGAGAGTGTGTGTGTCCCTCTCTCTGGATGAGAGTGTGTGTGTCCCTCTCTCTGGATGAGAGTGTGTGTGTCCCTCTCTCTGGATGAGAGTGTGTGTGTCCCTCTCTCTGGATGAGAGTGTGTGTGTCCCTCTCTCTGGATGAGAGTGTGTGTGTCCCTCTCTCTGGATGAGAGTGTGTGTGTCCCTCTCTCTGGATGAGAGTGTGTGTGTCCCTCTCTCTGGATGAGAGTGTGTGTGTCCCTCTCTCTGGATGAGAGTGTGTGTGTCCCTCTCTCTGGATGAGAGTGTGTGTGTCCCTCTCTCTGGATGAGAGTGTGTGTGTCCCTCTCTCTGGATGAGAGTGTGTGTGTCCCTCTCTCTGGATGAGAGTGTGTGTGTCCCTCTCTCTGGATGAGAGTGTGTGTGTCCCTCTCTCTGGATGAGAGTGTGTGTGTCCCTCTCTCTGGATGAGAGTGTGTGTGTCCCTCTCTCTGGATGAGAGTGTGTGTGTCCCTCTCTCTGGATGAGAGTGTGTGTGTCCCTCTCTCTGGATGAGAGTGTGTGTGTCCCTCTCTCTGGATGAGAGTGTGTGTGTCCCTCTCTCTGGATGAGAGTGTGTGTGTCCCTCTCTCTGGATGAGAGTGTGTGTGTCCCTCTCTCTGGATGAGAGTGTGTGTGTCCCTCTCTCTGGATGAGAGTGTGTGTGTCCCTCTCTCTGGATGAGAGTGTGTGTGTCCCTCTCTCTGGATGAGAGTGTGTGTGTCCCTCTCTCTGGATGAGAGTGTGTGTGTCCCTCTCTCTGGATGAGAGTGTGTGTGTCCCTCTCTCTGGATGAGAGTGTGTGTGTCCCTCTCTCTGGATGAGTGTGTGTGTCCCTCTCTCTGGATGAGAGTGTGTGTGTCCCTCTCTCTGGATGAGAGTGTGTGTGTCCCTCTCTCTGGATGAGAGTGTGTGTGTCCCTCTCTCTGGATGAGAGTGTGTGTGTCCCTCTCTCTGGATGAGAGTGTGTGTGTCCCTCTCTCTGGATGAGAGTGTGTGTGTCCCTCTCTCTGGATGAGAGTGTGTGTGTCCCTCTCTCTGGATGAGAGTGCGTGTGTCCCTCTCTCTGGATGAGAGTGCGTGTGTCCCTCTCTCTGGATGAGAGTGCGTGTGTCCCTCTCTCTGGATGAGAGTGCGTGTGTCCCTCTCTCTGGATGAGAGTGCGTGTGTCCCTCTCTCTGGATGAGAGTGCGTGTGTCCCTCTCTCTGGATGAGAGTGCGTGTGTCCCTCTCTCTGGATGAGAGTGCGTGTGTCCCTCTCTCTGGATGAGAGTGCGTGTGTCCCTCTCTCTGGATGAGAGTGCGTGTGTCCCTCTCTCTGGATGAGAGTGCGTGTGTCCCTCTCTCTGGATGAGAGTGCGTGTGTCCCTCTCTCTGGATGAGAGTGCGTGTGTCCCTCTCTCTGGACGAGAGTGCGTGTGTCCCTCTCTCTGGACGAGAGTGCGTGTGTCCCTCTCTCTGGACGAGAGTGCGTGTGTCCCTCTCTCTGGACGAGAGTGCGTGTGTCCCTCTCTCTGGACGAGAGTGCGTGTGTCCCTCTCTCTGGACGAGAGTGCGTGTGTCCCTCTCTCTGGACGAGAGTGCGTGTGTCCCTCTCTCTGGACGAGAGTGCGTGTGTCCCTCTCTCTGGACGAGAGTGCGTGTGTCCCTCTCTCTGGACGAGAGTGCGTGTGTCCCTCTCTCTGGACGAGAGTGCGTGTGTCCCTCTCTCTGGACGAGAGTGCGTGTGTCCCTCTCTCTGGACGAGAGTGCGTGTGTCCCTCTCTCTGGACGAGAGTGCGTGTGTCCCTCTCTCTGGACGAGAGTGCGTGTGTCCCTCTCTCTGGACGAGAGTGCGTGTGTCCCTCTCTCTGGACGAGAGTGCGTGTGTCCCTCTCTCTGGACGAGAGTGCGTGTGTCCCTCTCTCTGGACGAGAGTGCGTGTGTCCCTCTCTCTGGACGAGAGTGCGTGTCTCCCTCTCTCTGGACGAGAGTGCGTGTCTCCCTCTCTCTGGACGAGAGTGCGTGTCTCCCTCTCTCTGGACGAGAGTGCGTGTCTCCCTCTCTCTGGACGAGAGTGCGTGTCTCCCTCTCTCTGGACGAGAGTGCGTGTCTCCCTCTCTCTGGACGAGAGTGCGTGTCTCCCTCTCTCTGGACGAGAGTGCGTGTCTCCCTCTCTCTGGACGAGAGTGCGTGTCTCCCTCTCTCTGGACGAGAGTGCGTGTCTCCCTCTCTCTGGACGAGAGTGCGTGTCTCCCTCTCTCTGGACGAGAGTGCGTGTCTCCCTCTCTCCGGACGAGAGTGCGTGTCTCCCTCTCTCCGGACGAGAGTGCGTGTCTCCCTCTCTCCGGACGAGAGTGCGTGTCTCCCTCTCTCTGGACGAGAGTGCGTGTCTCCCTCTCTCTGGACGAGAGTGCGTGTCTCCCTCTCTCTGGACGAGAGTGCGTGTCTCCCTCTCTCTGGACGAGAGTGCGTGTCTCCCTCTCTCTGGACGAGAGTGCGTGTCTCCCTCTCTCTGGACGAGAGTGCGTGTCTCCCTCTCTCTGGACGAGAGTGCGTGTCTCCCTCTCTCTGGACGAGAGTGCGTGTCTCCCTCTCTCTGGACGAGAGTGCGTGTCTCCCTCTCTCTGGACGAGAGTGCGTGTCTCCCTCTCTCTGGACGAGAGTGCGTGTCTCCCTCTCTCTGGACGAGAGTGCGTGTCTCCCTCTCTCTGGACGAGAGTGCGTGTCTCCCTCTCTCTGGACGAGAGTGCGTGTCTCCCTCTCTCTGGACGAGAGTGCGTGTCTCCCTCTCTCTGGACGAGAGTGCGTGTCTCCCTCTCTCTGGACGAGAGTGCGTGTCTCCCTCTCTCTGGACGAGAGTGCGTGTCTCCCTCTCTCTGGACGAGAGTGCGTGTCTCCCTCTCTCTGGACGAGAGTGCGTGTCTCCCTCTCTCTGGACGAGAGTGCGTGTCTCCCTCTCTCTGGACGAGAGTGCGTGTCTCCCTCTCTCTGGACGAGAGTGCGTGTCTCCCTCTCTCTGGACGAGAGTGCGTGTCTCCCTCTCTCTGGACGAGAGTGCGTGTCTCCCTCTCTCTGGACGAGAGTGCGTGTCTCCCTCTCTCTGGACGAGAGTGCGTGTCTCCCTCTCTCTGGACGAGAGTGCGTGTCTCCCCTCTCTCTGGACGAGAGTGCGTGTCTCCCTCTCTCTGGACGAGAGTGCGTGTCTCCCTCTCTCTGGTCGAGAGTGCGTGTCTCC